>BQKZ01000012.1:251913-263473 GCA_036244855.1 Temnopleurus reevesii
ATCCTGGAATATGTCAAAGGGTTATCTTTTGAAAGAACATTCAGAAAAATAGATTTGCGATTTGACGTTTTGGTGATTTTTGTCGCACTTTGACCTCATTCTGGCCCACTGTGCGACGTCTCCATGACGGAAGCCACTCAGGCGTTCGAGCGCTCTTAAGATCGTCATGGGTGGGATTCGAACCTATGACTCAGGTTGAAAGGCGAGGGTCAGAACCACTACACCGCGACGCCTCCAGGAAATTAACGTCATGGGTGGGATTCGAACCGGCGACCCTCGGGTTGAAAGGTGAGAGTCAGAACCTATTGGCGAGCGGGCTTGATCTACGCGTATCGAAGACCTTTTTTGTCAGACCAACGACAGAAATGTTTGCCCCCCCCCCCCCGTCTTTTAGACAATCCCGGATCCGCCCCTGGATTCGACCCTTGACTAGCTTAATTATAGTCACTGAGCCTTCCAGCGTAGCAAATCATTAGCTAATCTCTGAAAAAAACCCGGCAAATGTCAAAGATCAAGCGTCGTGGATTCAAGTCATACAAACATCATAGAGGAATAATTATGCGTCATCATAATTCCATTGCCCTCATAAACAATTCCTGGAAAATGTTGGAATACGTTGTCTCCGTTTTTTTTCTCAAATTTTGCATACTAATGATAATAATAATGAACGGCTTTTGTATAGCGCTTATCAACTCTTCATGAGAATTCAGTAAGCGCTCTACAATTGCAGCATCATGGCTCTAGCAGTGCAGCTATTAGGCGCATACGTTTTTTTTTTCAAGGAATAAATTCCTACCAGGTACCCATTCACCTCACCTGGGTTGAGTGCAGCACAATGTGCATAAATATCTTGCTGAAAGAAATTGGCGCCATAGGTGTTATCTGATCCTACGACCTTCTGATTGAAAGGCGACTGCGTATCGTATTAGGGTATGGCGCTAGTATAGGACCCTTGTTGGATGAGAGATTTTAATGGAAGTTTGGACTAACTCCTAAGATCATATGTTAAAGATATCTTCTCTTTTTTTATTGGGATGGAAAGTTGTAGATATGTTCCACAGTAATTTGATATCGACCGTCCACAAATCATGGGTGCCATCATCATTTAATTTGTCCATTTGTTTTTAATTGTCCGGTGATTTTTTCAACATTTTGGGTTAATGCACAGTTCAGTCTAGCAAAAGTTTAATGAAGCTTAAATATGAGGTTTTAGAATATATTAAGTGCATACAATTTACCAAAGCCTCATGGTCACCACAAAGCGTGAAATTTGGAGTAGCATGCTTAATTCATTTCTTCTTTTTTTCAATGAATAAGTAATCATAAAACGAATAAATAAAAATAAATAGTTTGTGTCTATATATTTTTTATCTTTACTATTTTAATTATGATGCTTTATCGGTGTCATTTTGGCATTTTTATTCAAATCTCGATTAGAATTTCACCCAGATTGTGTCTAAAAATAACTTGAACGTTACATAAATCCAATGTCAAATATTACGAGATTTACCTGACGTAGTTTGAAGGGTACATATAACACGATATAAACTATTTTCGAAAAATAAAGTCGGTCGAAGGAGAATAGATCCGTGCACCGTGAATAGAACTGTGCGGACACAACAATGACAAGCCGGTTACGATTTAAATAGCATTACAAAGAACCATTGAAATGGTGTTCGACTTTATTTTTCGAAAATAGTTTATATCGTGTTTTATATTTCATAGGAAACAATATATCATTGCAAATTTTCGATAATATGACGATGTCTTGGTCCTTCCCGGTGTTAATTTGTCTTCTAAAATCGATTTCAATTAATTTAATTTCTGACATATACAATTCAAAGAGCTCAAACACTCTGCTAATCATAACCCGTCGGCAATTTCTCAAGGTAAATTCTATAACTGAACCCCCAGGTTTCGATCTCAAAGAACATACCAAAACAGGATCTAGATCACGTTTAAACTATTTCTTATGGAATATTACCAAAGGAATAAATGCAACAAAAAGCACCCCTTTTTAAAGTAGCGTCACTGCTTATGCCTCAGAACAAAGAGTTGTGTTGAATCGTGTTGCTTCCGGGGCACTGTGTGACCGAGGCAGTAGACCCCGTTCAGATATCTGAAAAACCCATTAAACGGAAACCAGTCTGAACGGGACAAGTAGTCACGAACGCAGACTAACACGATGTAAACTATTCCCGTAAAATTATTAAAGTCGAACGCAAATTCAATGCTCCTTTGTAATTCTATTGAAATTGGAACCGGCTTGTCATTGTTGTGTCCGCATACAAAGCGTACGGTTCTATTGTCTGTGGTCGACTTAATTTTTCAGAAATAGTTTACATCGTGTTACTTCCACTCTATTTGTATTTGTCACTTCTTCGAGGGGGAGGGGGCGCACGACATTGCTTATTTCTCGAGCACCCCTAGGTCTCGATGTATGCATGAAATTCTTCTGCACACACTCACATCAACACATATGCTCACACACAAGCAAACTCCCACAAACAGATTAACGCATGTGGGGCACATAGTCCCACTGTGAGCAGACAGGACAAAGTAATCAACTTCATTCAGATTTTCACAGCTCAAATATATAGCTTAAAAAAACACACACAAAAGAAAGAGCATTTACTATGCACTGTGCGACCCCTGTTTAATATAGTAAGATGGAGGCATTTTCTGTTGAGGGTATTTAGCTGTTGTGAATGCTTGTTGACTTTCTCCAAAAGGCTTTGTCCCTTCTGCTCACGGTGACACGCAAACTCATCCAAGCACATACTCATATGAAACCACACATTCACTGCCCCACACACACGCGCGCACGTACGCACACACTCACGCACACTTATACCCACACATAATGACGCATATGGAGCATAAAATCCTTCTACATGCACCCATATCAACACACACAAACGCACACACATACTCCCACTCCAACTTCAATGTGAGCAGAAGGGACAGAGGACTGTGACAAAGTAAACAACTTCATTCAAGTATTCACGATAGCTTCATGATTATACGAAAGAATGTCCCAGGTGCGACTCTAGTTCAACATTTACCCGCAGAATACGAAGGATTACAATTTCCATCTATCTATCGTTAATGCTTAAATGAAGGTTGTATACTTTGTCCCAGGGCTTTGTCCCTTTTGCTCGCAGTGATTATACCTCTCACAAACATGATATTGGTACATTGAATTTAAATTAATGTCAATTTTCTTCTTTATTGCATTCTATCAAATGAATCATATAATCACATATATTAGTGTATAATTATTACGTAATATATATTACATTGTCATGATTATTTGGGGGCATTTGAGGCTTGCAAAAGCCTAGAACTTTTTTCTATTTCATTAGATATTTGTTTTAGATGTGCGGAAATTCCTGAAGGCCTTTTTAATTATTCTATTTACCATCTTTTTCTCTTGATTATGACTGTCAGCTTATTTGGGGAGAAAATGTTTTGTAATAGGGGCACAAATTTATTGTTGAAATTTCTTGACAAAGTCTGGAAGACCTTTTTGTGCTAGCCAGGGGCCAATTGTTCGAAATTATCTTCGCTATCTTCTTCTTTTTTACGTTTTTACTTTTTGTGCCAACCTCATAACAAAGAAGTTTCAAAGTTTGTTTCTATGTTAAGAAAGTGGCACAAATAAAGTTAAGACGTCTTAGCAACAACAAGACCACTTCGTGCAAATGGCTGCAGGCTGTCATGAGGGGAGGGGCGCCAAAACAGGTTACCCCTTACAATTATAATTATGTTTCTGTCATCATTTCTACATTGATTCTTTTGTAATCTTTTATTTGAAGATTCTTCAAACTTCAATCCTTCATCAACTGTCAATTGGTTGAAGCAAATTTTTTCATTTGACATTGGTTGAGTTATTTATGCTTTATAGTTATTTTTTTTTATTCTTCATTTTATTTCACTTCTAATGACATATTTATAATTCTTTTCAGTTTTAAAAATAAATGCTTGACGTATTGATATATATTTTTTTGTATTGGATCAAAAATGAAATAAATAAAGCGAATCTTGAATCTTGAAGAATTATGGTAATGGATCTGAATGGAGTGTTCCAGCCGCGATTTGATCATCTTATTCATTCATCTTCAATTCGTACTCAATTTCATCATTCAGGATATATCTATGCATATTGATTTTTTTTGTGGGGGAATTTGGGCTGTTTTTACTTTACGGAAAATAAAAACAATCCAATGCCAATATCATCTCTCCCTTTTTTTTGAGGGGGGGGGGGTATTTAAAAAAAAAATTGTTTTGGTTGGAACACCTTTCTGCCTTCTACAGTTTCTCCGTAGTTTTGATGTATTTGCAGAGCGCAATGACGGCTTCAAGGGTCTCAATACCGGTTGGAACGATCTGATCTTCTGGGAGGAGGAACCCATATTTTCCATCGTCCCTCAGTTCTACCACGTAAGAGTACTTTGCACCAAGCGCCGCATATCCCCAGTCCACACTGCACCCTGATGCAGCATCTGTGTGTGATAAATAATAATAATAATAATAATAATAATAATAATAATATATCTCCTTTATCCAGGGTAGCCACATTCAGCTGTAAGCTCTTCCAGCGGGCCCTACATAACATGAAGTTATTATTAACCCTTCTCCTTTCTTAATGCCAAGCGCTTGGCAAAAAGGCAGATGGTCCCATTTTCATAAGTCTTTGGTATGACTCGGCTGGGATTAGAACCCACGACCTTCTGTTCATGGGGCAGACGCTCTACCACTGAGCCACACAAGACCGGTCAGGCTATGTACAACACGCGTTTCCACTATTACCGTGCAAGAATTTCGTTATAGTGCACGACTGTGCACTATAACGCGTACGTTACAATAGAAACGTACACGCGCACACTTATTCTCATTGTGATATAGGATGTTTACGCTTGTAAAGTAATGCGATTTAATTTTATATTTGCTCTGTAATGTCAGATATAAGGGCCTATTTACTATTTTAAAAAATAACACATGTTCTATTGATGCACCATTACTGGACTAGAGTTTATTGCAAAAGTTTAAAAGAAGGGTCTACCCCAAAATAATATTTTTTTTAATATAAGCAGAAAAAAATTGGAGAGCAGAACAAAAAAGTTTGAGGAAAATCGGACAACTAATAACAAAGTTATGAATTTTTAAAGATTAGAAAAAAGGTAAATCAGTGCAAATTTCCAGGTATGTTGCCAATTTGATGACGTCACGGGTGCACAACTAACTATTCATCCTATTTATATTTCTAGTGCAAAAATCATTATTTTTACAGAAAGACACGAAATTTGTATGAATGTAAACATGCAAGTATGGGAGCTACATATCTAACATGAAGATATACTGCAGTTAAACTTGTGAGGGAATCTTATTTGGAGAAAAAAATAACATTTTTTAACATTGATATCAATATAATAAATAGTTAGTTGTGCACCTATGACGTCATCAGTTGCCAATTTGTCTAGATATTTAAACATTCATAACTTTCTTATTAGTTGTCCGATTCCACTCAAACTTTTTTTTGTACTGCTCACCAAATTTGTCTGCATCTGTTGAAAGGGGTTTACTCACAAATGTGTGCAAGTTGGTCCTTAATTTCCTGCTCAAATGATTAAAACTAATGTTCATGCTAATATCAATTTCCTTGTATGAAAGCGAGGTGCCTCAATTTTCAGAAAGATCTTGTGTGATACCTCTCTCACAATGTTTGATTACATGCCTGATGGAATGGAGATCATTGTGTGAGATCTCGCAAAATCTTTCCAATAGATGAAACTTATTTGTCTTTTATATAGGGTTTCATTCCCGAGTTTACGCTCAACAACGGAGCGGCTCAACGACGGGAGAATTCGTCAGATTCCTGCGTTCTTGCTAACCCGTCCTTATTCCCTCCGTTGCTCTTAACTTCTGTTACCTACTCGCTTAATACGGCAGTATGCAAATTGACTGACGTCAGGAATCGACCGAAATTCAAAGACCGCGGTAAAGGTTACGTGATTTGCATAATAGGCACGTGATACGCTTGACCGCATCTGATTGGCTACGTTCCTGTATCTAAGACGGACGCAAGATTGAGCAAAAACCGTTCTAGAATTCTGCTCTTCAACACTGTTGTCACTGGCAACCAGCGTACCCGACCTAGACAATGGTCAAATGGTATTGATCAGCGATTTTACCGTCCGTGACGACGATGCGTAACCTCGCTATTGATAGTCTGAGCACTATAACTTGCTGTTTAAGCAGTGAATTAGCCCCAAATATCACCCAAAGATGTCAGTAAAACTTTTCTGACTTCACTAATGAATGTGTACAGGTTAATGCAAATATGAAAAGTGGTCTTAACTTTTGCAAATGGCTTTATATGAACTCCAAATAACTAAATTAGACCCTCGGTGAATCAAACCCGAACTCTAGATAATTCATTTATTGGTCATGCACATAATCCAGTATATTGCATGATAGACCATGAATTATTTATGTAATAGTAATGATAATAATAATACGCTTTTAAATAGAGCCTGACACTATCTTTAAGTGGTCTACACTGTAGCATAATTACCGTGGCTTTAGCAGTGCAGCTGTAAGTAGCGCGCTGCATTTCAAGGAAAAAATCCTGCTAATTGCTCATTCACCTTCTCCTAGGTCAAGTGCAGCATAATGTGGATGAATTTCTTGCTGAAGGAAATTAACATCCTCTAGTTGAAAGGCAAGAGTGAGAACCACTACACCACGACATGATTGTGATCACATGTAAGTTTTAAAAATCTACGAAGAGGAAGGAGTACCCTTTTTAACAGATAAATAAAAAGATATCGGTTATTTAATTATGGATGCGTCGTGGTGTAGTGGTTCTAACTCTCGCCATTCAAATAGCAGGTAGGCAGTTCGGAATCTTACCCGTGGCGTTAATTCCCTTCAGCAAGAAATTCATCCTCACTAGTTGTACACTCAGCCATGGTAGGAATTTATTCCTAGAGTGCCTGAGCGCCTATGTGGCTTGATCGGCAGTTATAGCCAGCATAATTGCACTATATAGACCTGTTATTATTGTAATTATAATAATAATAATTATTATTATTATTCTTCTTATTATTATTATTATTATTTATTATTATTATTTTATTATCGTCATCATTATTATGTACACTCTCAAAACAGTCTATTAAAATGAATATAATTCACGTTGTTTATAATACATCACCCCATCAAAACAATACGTTGTGTTTTCAGAATGATGAGATGAAGCACTAACAGTGCAAATTCTATTCATTTTGAATAGTTAATTATTGAGTGCCCCTCGCACACAACATTGATTTAAATTTGAATATAATACTTCGAGAGTGTATCATATATAAAGATGAAAACGTTTTCCGGTGAATTCTTAGGGAAATATTTTTCATTTAGGTATGATGTTCTATGTAAAAAAAAAAAAAAAAAATAAGTCTGTTTTGCTATTATCTATTGACTTTTTTTTCATTTGCACACTGTCTATACTTTTGACAACATGCTTATGAAATAATGAATTTGATTGGCGCTTGTCGGTCAACTGCAGCTTGCAATTGATCGCAACTTTGTAGCAACAACCCTCATAGTCACATTTTTTTAAAAGCTGGCTCAACCTTTATTCATGTGATATCATCAATATTGTCAAATTACTTACAAAGTTTTCAAAAACGATTTGCGGTTGCACCATGTGGTGTAGGGTTATCTTTCAAGAAATAGTCCTGAAAAGGACTGAGCAAAAGCTCGAAAAAGATTAAAAGACACGACGTTCCGTGTAGAATTAACTAACTCAGGTGAGCGGTGAGAGAACCACGAGTGAAGAGCACAAGAGTGGTCAATGAAGAGAAGTGAAGCGTGGCAGACGCTCGTGATTCCTTCACATGAGGACGAATTCGTTAATTCTACTCGGAACGTCGTGTTAAAAAAAAATCTTTTTCGAGCTTTTGCTCAGTCCTTTTCAGGATTATTTCTTGAAAGCTAACCCTACACCACATGTTGCAACCGCAAATCGTTTTGAATGTTTACTACACCATGCAAGATCTAGATTTCTTCATACTTACAAAGTGTTTGGGCAGAAGGACCGTGTATGTATTCGGTACCATAAACACTTTGGAGTGCTGTAACAGCAGAGGATGCAGCGTTTTTCTGTACAAAATAAGAGGATGGTAATATATCATAGAGGGCGAAAATGATGATAATAGATGAAATTTAAATAGCGCACGTGTCTTCTCTGCAGAGTGCTCAAGGCGCTTTGCATTATTATTACCCTGGCTTTAGCCCGGCGTACACCAGCTGCAGCCACATTTATGAATATATTTAAAGGTCCCTTTGCACATGCACCGTGAAAAGAAAATACAAATAAATTGGACAAAATAAACAAGGTTTATTCACTGAACAGGAGAAACACCTGTTCAATATATCTCCACAGAATCAAGAGGGAATGAATTTCTATTGCAAATGCCTCGATGGTTGTTTACTTTGTTCAGATCCTTTATTATTTCTTCTCACAGTGACGATGCATGTTTGGATAATACTATAACATGTGGTTTAAACGAGTACAAGCCGAATGTGTTTAATGTCAGTTTACTGCCTTTCCTGCGTTTACATTGGCTGGTATTGTAAAATACATTCAATTAGTATTCTCGGCATATAATGTATTTTGAGAATTATGTGGTCAAACCTTATTTTGAGATTTATTTTCAAATCTAAATAAATGTTTGTATTCAGTTCATTAAAGATGAGCAAGCCTAGAGGAAAAGAATATATTCTGAAATGTTTAATTGATTATATGGATATTTTTGTTACTGTTCAACCTGTAATGAAACATATTGAGTTGAAAGTAATTATTCACATTTTTCAGATTTTGGTAACTTTTTGGATAAGAACTCAGCCGTTGGTGCGAAAATTTGCAGGCTTGTAGAGTAAAAATGTGAACTCAAAGATTTCCCCAAATTCCCGAATTCATTAATTATGCTAATTTATGTTGATTTCTTCTTTCGAAAAAAAAATCATTCTACAGTTTTAATTTTGACATGCAGGTTTCTCTTATTATTGGAAATAGCTGGGTGAAAAAAAAATCATTTTCTTATGTGTTTTATTTTTTCTTATTTCTTATGTTTTCTTTGTTTTTTTTTTACCTTTTGTTTGTCATTGTTTTTGCCCTGAAAATTAATGCAGGAAGTATTAAAAGTATATCTTTATTAAAATAATATCAATTCTTGCAAATAAAAGCGAAAATATCACAAAATCACGTTTGAAGCATTTGGGGTTGACAATTTTTCTTCATCAAATGCGCGTTGCGCAACGACTGTAAAGAGTACACACGAGTAAATAATCGCTTATAGGCTTACATGCAAAACGGCACCCATTCATACATTCATTAAAATAGGACTTATCTATAGATTTTTTGTTAATTAACAGGGAGTGATTGAAATATCGCATTCTTTTGGAAAATTTACTTCTCAGGGGGCACTTTATCTGTTCTAAAAATAAATTGACGGCCGAAATGAGATTAACCGATAATTTAGCACCACATCACATCACATCATCACATCACATCTAACACGGAATAGAAGGATCTCTCCTGTTGTAATTCCGGTCTGAATGTCAGTTTGATATACAAAATTTACTGAATATGGTTCTAGGATATAAAAGATTCCATAGATAGCCCCAAAACTTTAGAAATTCTCCAGAATTAAAAATAATAATTAAAGAATATTACTTCGACGTAATTTCATTACATTTACAGTGACCACAGACAATATTCTCTTATCAATATGACATTCTAAAACATTATATTCGTATGCAAATTTACCTACGCCTTCCCGAAATTCATTGCAAGTGATTTATTTACTCGTGTGAAACCTAAACGGGGGCACGCTTAATTTGGTATCAAAAGTTGCCCAATGATTTGAGTGAAAGAAAATTGTCTTCAAAATTTGCGGTGAAAAAAAAAAACGCGTTGCGGACTTATTGCGAGAAACGTCGGGGGGGGGGGGGGGGTGTTTTGGACCCCCTATCTTTTTTAGGGTTAAGCTTACATGATCATCCGTCTCAAAAGGCAGCGGTTCACCCGCGTCAAAGGACCAAGGATAAAGCCAGAGCTGAGAGTAACTGTGGAAGTCGATAAAGCTCACAACTTCCTGTTGCTGATTCAGATCAAGAAGGAACTGCGTGGAAGCGGCGATCTCAGGTTCAGAATGAAAGTACGGTCCATAGTAGGTATCTGAGCACGGCCGATCGCTGGCACCTGGCTCTACGGAAATAATAAACGGGTTTTCGAGATTGGTGGGTGGTGGCTTGTGAACAGTATAGTAGTAATCGAGCGCGCATAGTGTGCATTTTAAGATGCGCAGATCAGTCGCGCGCACATCATTTAATGTGCAGATCAAATGCGCAATCGTTTTCTATCGTCCAAAACCACCGTCCACCGATTAAAAAATACTTTTAAAAAGAAGAGCCTGCCCTGAAATTGAATTGTTCAACAAAAGCAGAAAAATCAGAGGCACAAAACGAAAGAAGAGTCTACCATACGAACGTAGAGGGCAGCAACACGTACATAGCAGAGATTCACTTTGGTACATAGCAAATGTGTAAGATGTTGCCACCCTCTACGTTCGTTGGCCTACCCCCAAATAAGATTTGCTTATCAGGAGCAGAAAAATCAGATGGAAAGAACAAAAACTTGAGAAAAATCGGAAAACTAATAAGAATGTTATGAATGTTTTGACTTTTAGACAAATTGGTATTCTATGGCGTCATATGTGTACGATTAACCACTTATTATATTCATATCATAAAATCCGTAGATCACCAATTTGCATGTTTACATTAATACAAACTTTATAATTATCTTTCCAAAGAAAATGTGGATTTTTGTACAATGAATATTAATAAGATGATGATAGAAGTGCACCCATGACATCATCAAATTGGTAACATGTCTGAACATTTTCACTAATTAGGCCATCATTCAAAATACATTTTTTTTAATGATTATTACTTATCCGATTTTATTCAAAATTATTTTTTTTTGTTCTATTCACAAATTTGTTCCGCTCCTATCAAAATATCATCATTTTGGGGAAGACTCTTCTTTTGATACAATGTACAAATTATTAATATGGATGAGTGGAAAGGTATCCATCCTAAGGTTATATGCACCCCAATTTATGATGAAATATGATGAAATATACGATATTTTCAATCAGTATCCTTGTACAATTGAAAGCCCCATGCTTCTTGTATGAAACAAATAGTGACATATCAATTTTTAACTTACATAGACCAGACCATCACAGTAAAAAAACGAAATTGATGTACGTAATTCAAATTGAGTTTCTCGAGCGAAAGCTGCATTTAGAAATACATAAAATACATATCAATAATTTTGACTTAAATAAGATCAAGAAACATTAATAGTTGACAAACCTGACCATGCCAAATCGTAATTCCTGTTTGGATCAACTCCATCGCATCGATTATCGGGGTATACTGAGCGAGTCTTTCTCCACAAGCGGTCCTGGGGAAAATCATATAT
>BQKZ01000012.1:269817-284472 GCA_036244855.1 Temnopleurus reevesii
CCACCACCACCACCACCACCACGATGCGAGCATGGGAAATGAAAATAAAATTGAATTGAATTAAATTGAAAAAGAGAATCCTCACCTCATCGTATGTACGATAAGCAGAATAAAAGTCTGTGTTATCAGCATTATCGATGTGAGAATTAGCCTGCGCGTCGATTAGGGCTTGGACGTCATCGATCATGACGGAATACTTGATCTGTTTGAGGTCCAGGAGGTCTTTGAACTCGTCAACGAAACGGGGCTTCACCATGATGTCGGTCGGGCGGGCCGTGATCCGAGGATGAGCCCAGAAAGATATCTAATAATAATAACAATGATAATAATAGTAATAAAAATAATAATAATAATAATAATAATAATAATAATAATAATAATAATAATAATAATAATAATAATGATAATAATAACAATTATGATAATAATAATCATAATAATAATGATAATGATAATGATAATAAAAATATAAAAAAATAATAATAATACTATTGTTAATAACAATAATAATGATAGTAGTAGTAATAGTAATAATAATTAAAAAAAAATATGATAATCATAATAACAATAATTAAAAAATATTATATATTATAATAACCATATAAAATTGTAGCATTTTTAACCTGACTTTAGCAGTGCAGCTATAATATGAGCTTTTGCAAGGAATAAATTCCTATTCCTATCAGAAACCCATTCATCTCACATGGGTTGAGTGCAGCACAATGTAAATGAATTTCTTGCTGAAGGAAATTAACGCCATGGGTGGGATTCGAATATACAACCCACTGGTTGAAAGGCGAGAGTCAAAACCATAACACCGCGGATTAAATATTGAGGTATGATTACTGCAATATTCTAGATCTTCCAACAGAAGTAGAAGAAATGAATAATCATTTACTGTGTCAATGTAGAATATGCCTTTACGTAATGAAATGTGCAAAATACCACAATCAATTATTAGGCCTACATTTTCAGTTTTATATAAAAGCGTTTTTATGTACTGATTTTGTGCGCATTTTGAGTTGCTATTTTACGGAGATAAAAACCAAACCAAACATTTACCAGTTTCAGTAACTACACATTATAAGCAATAAAAACATTTTCGCACAACTCTGTTTTTCATTCATAACGAAGCATCATTGTATCATTAGGGTTCACACAAAACGAGATCATCTTCACATTAAAACACTTTTTTTTTTCAAGAAGTATCTTCCCAAAAATCTTGCGACATATTTTGATGAATGCTGAAAACTAGCTAAAAGACTGGATTTATTGATTTTTTTCTGATCACGTGGTCTGGGGGCCCATTTCACAAAAATAAGTCAGTGCGACAAGAGCGGATTTTCCAACAGTCAGCGGCAGTGGTTTTGAGCCAATCAGAATCAAGGAATTCACTGGATTTGTCTCCGCTGACTAATTTTGTTGCTGACAAAATCTCATGAAATGGCCTCCAGGTGTAACCCCCCAATTTATTACCTTTTCTTCCAGATCATCATACAACCAGCTAAGGAAGGCAAGCTGGTCGTCATCTTGTGGCTCCACACGAATTGTCTGGTATCTGAAAACAAGTTTTTATCAATAAATATCATTCTCAATATCCAATTGATGAATAATAATCTGTAGATTTAACATTGCGCAATTTCTATATGGATATGTACAACTGCGAATTACAATTACAATATTCAACATTATAATTCTCAATTTCAAATGCTATGAATAATTGTTGCACAATTTCTATATGGATATAGCCAACTACGAATGACGATTTCAATATTATTACCCGACCATAGCATAGCTGCCAAGAAGGCGCTCTGCAGCATAGGAATGATCCTATCGATACCCTTTCACATCAAGAACAGTTCTTGCTGAAGGAAATTAACACCATGTGTAGACCCGTATTTCAATCAGGTATTTATGTACCAGTATAAATAAACCTTTGGAATTTTATATGGTCTGATTTACTCATTTTTCTTTTGCAACACGATATAAAATATTTCCGAAAAAAAATTAAGTCGAACGCCAATTCAATGCTGCTCGGTAATACTGTTCAAATCGGAACCGGCTTGTGATTGTTGTGTCCGCACCGTTGAATACACGATGTACGGATCTATTATCTATGACCCACTTTATTTGGCGGAATTAGTTTATAACGTGTTATGCCCACTTTAGATATAATGCCGCGATTGTATTATTAAAAACATGTTTTGAAGAGAAATTAATCAGTTCACCAAAAATATGCTTAGTCACACCAGGTTCCACCCAATGTACCCAAATAAAAAACTTAGTAGTATTTTTGGTGACTTTTTTTGCAGCTTTAGAAATTTGAATATTTGAATGTCGTTCAAGATTAACATAACCAAGATTTCAATACATTAAATATTTTCCCTTCATTGTGTAAAAGTTTGGATTTTTCCAGGAATTTTCGGGTTTTTTAATACAGTATTATTGTGGCAAATGTTTCATACAATGTGTCCAGGGAATGACAAATCAAAAATTAAAAACAAAATGTGAAAAGAAATCTCAAGAAGATAATTCCCCTCTCCCTAGTAAGATGAAAGTGATGAAATGATAACGTACAATTTTGAGAGACAACAGTATTCATTCATGTCAAACATGGGGTATTAATTTTTCCACTAACAAAAAAAAAAAAGAAGCACAAAAATAGAATTTTAAATTCAATAATGATAACATGCTGGAATAATAAATGAATAACATACAAATATGAAGCACGGGAAAGCATCAAAGAGAGAAAAGTAAAGATCACAAACAGAAGAACAACAAATATTTGAAATATACTGTCTGAGGAAAAAAATACACATGGAATGAACTAGGAAAATATAAAAAGAAAACTTAGAAAAATTCAAAACTTGAAACAAAAGGAAATGCATTTTAATTTCATTGAATCTAATGATAGATAAAGTTATATGTTCCTTATCCTTTTAGTCAAAACATTAAAAGTAATTCTATATTGTATTTCAGAATCTATTCATACTATCATGGTGATCGTTGGAATGATAATTTTTAAACAATGGCTTGCTATAAATTCCTAAGAACACATTTCAAACTATTTCCGCAAGATAAAGTGTGTCATAGATAATAGATCCGTACGCCGTGTATTCAACTGTGCGGACATAACAATCACAAGCCGGTTCCGAGTTGAATAGCATTCCAAAGCAGCATTGAATTGGTGTTCGACTTAATTTTTCGGAAGTAGTTTATATCGCGTTTAAGATATATTTTCAAGATCAAAAGCGCCTTTCACCAATTCAATTTCGTCTTTGAACTTGAAACTGAAAAAAATAAAAATAAAAAAAGGATTCTGTTGAAAGTCAAAAGAGAAGTTTTGAACCATGCATCCACCATTTGAAATGAAAAAAAAAATATATCAACTTATGTTTTGTTTCCCAGAAATAAAAAGTTTAGGAAATGACACTCACCCATCGTAGCGCACTTTTTCTGCTGCGGCAAGAGTCGCGAGGAGAAATAAAGCTAAGAGCTTCATTTTGAAGATTCAATGTCGACTTCGATACGAATCAAGAAGCAAGTGAAGATGAAGACACAAAAAATGGTATTTCTTATAGGAACCAGAAGAACGGGATGCGGGGGTGCCCATCCTATTGTGTGGCACCTCGCTCTATCGCTCATTATCATTGATGGTTAATATTTGATATGAGAGTGACGGGTGCATTATTTATTTAATGATTATGATTTCTATTTGGTGTTCTGTCTCGAGTAGGAAAGGAAAGACGGTACTATGCATTAAATTTACCACTATAATGATCATAACAATAAAGGGTCCGTTCTGAGCATTTTGAGGTGATTATGTGCAGCAAAGAATTATAATTTTTACTGAAGATTTAAAAAAATACTCTTTCAGAAAAGGAGAAAAACCGAAACAATTCTGCTCCTAGACATGCAGAAATAAAAAATATCTTCTTCCTGTCTTTTAGCTCTCTCTCTCTCTCTGTCTGTCTGTCTCTCTATCTGTCTCTTCTCTCTCTCTCTCTCTCTCTCTCTCTCTCTCTCTCTCTCTCTCTCTCCCTCCCTCCCTCCCTCTCTCTCTCTGACTCTCCCTCCCCCTCTCTCCCAACTAAGTTTGCTTGGTGGTGGGACTTGAACAATTTTGAAATAACAGTCACATCACAATCTGACAATTTGCACTTTGAACATGAATAATAAAGAAAGTAGACAAAGCAAAAACATCACATGGCTGAAAAGCAGACAAAAGAGAAAACAATCCAATTAACTGATTGAAAAGCTGAACAGTCATCACATGCATTTAAATATATTTGTTGAACAAAGAAGGGAATATATTTTGTCCATCTAGAACAATAATGTGAAGGTTTAAATTGGGGGGGGGGGGGTTTTTTGTTGGTTGCAAAAACAAGAACGACACCGCGGTTGTGTTATACGAACGATTACGGTATACGAACGACTGGTGACCCTTATTGCACTCAGTGGTGTCTCCTGTCGCTGTTAAGCACATGAGAAAACATCCCAGTCGTTCGTAGAGTCGTGCGTAGATCTACGAACAGCTTTATGAAACACAATCCCAATATATTGATATGACATTTCCCAAATATTGCATAGGTGTACATCCCCTATTCCATATTTCTTATCACATAATCAGATGTGCCAAACTATTCAAGAATTTGCAAGAGTTCAAAATGGACATTTTGAAATCTATTTATTAAAACTTCATTGACATGAGCAGTCAGTATTCTGTTCATTTGATATTCTGTTCTTATAAAGATGAATATAATTCTATGCATATGAATTAAACTAAGTGAGAGGAACATGACAACAATGACCGTACTCTCAGCCATTCCCTGGTGATAAAAGCCTTGAATTCATATGAAAATACACCTCATGCATTATTCCTGAACGTTTGGCTTGTCTGTACAACCAGTAGTCAAGTTCATTTGTCTTATCTCACAATAATTGTGTCGACTCATCATGAAATTGCCAACAGGTTTCTTCTTCTCACAGATGTTTACAAATTCAATTTTGAGTACTAGATAGCATCAGGACAAACTGCGGTTTTGCACGCACTTCACCTACAATTATTTTGCCCTCACCCCTGAGCCAAGTAACCCCCTCCCCCTCCCCCCCCAAAAAAAAAAAATTGAACAGATGATAATTCTTGGGAATTTCAAACCTACAAACCTTTTAGACAGAAGCAGAAAGATATTGCTGCTACAAAAGAGGGTAAACAAAAAATTCCCATAGAAATGTGTACTATCATTAGAAGAAAAAGAAGAAAACTGCCCAAAATTTATTGTAATTCTTTCCTCCAAACTGTCACTTTTTAATTCCAAGTGATTTCACAAGGGGAGGGGGGGGGGAGGGGGAGGTGTCTTTTCAAATAGACTCCAAATTGGCAATCTAGTTTTATGTAATGTTCTCTCTGTTTTGTATTTTAATTATGTATTTGAATGATAATGTATTTTATATTCATCTTTATTCATTGTACTTTCATTATGTATATTCATTGTACACAGGGCGTGCTTGTAAAGCAGTTTGTATAACTGAATGCACCTACCCTGTTTTTAAAGAAGACTATAATAAATAAATAATAAAAAAATCATGATACTTTACAAAAAACTCTTTTGGAATGATGAAAATTTTTATTCAATTCTCTAAATTTATAATCGTTGGGAGGTCTGGAATTTGTGTGGCCCTTTCATAATAATAATTGTTGCCCCCAAAATAAGCCGACATCGGAAAAGAAAGTCCTTCATCAATTTTTGTGACCTACTTGATTATAAAATTTGCGTCCCTTAAAGCCCCGGTCACATATGACCCCGGAAGCAACACGATTCACCCCGACTCTTTGTTAATTCACAGTTAACTGCCTCAGAACAACAAGTCGAGGTGAATCGTGTTGCTTCTGGTGTCCTATGTGACCGGAACTTTAGCTGAGTCAATTATGCGCCTTCCTTCTGCCTCCACAGGTGGGGAATGGGTTTTGGTTCTACCACCCCCTCCATGGACACAAAAATTATTATGTTTAGTTATTTTCATGGGTTGAATATGATGACTGACAATGATGGCAGAGCCTAAAAGAGTAAATACAACTCTCAACAACTCAAAACAAAATGACATCTTAAGCATTAATATTTCCTCATTGCATCTATAGAGAGATTTTGTTTTTCTTTTTATTAATAGCGGCTGCAGATCCCCAAATAAACCTATTTTCCTTTCCTCCTGTTGTCATGTATCTGTGTGTCCCTGTATTGAACTCTAGCCATTCTTTACTTCATCTTCTTGTCTGTCGTCTATCCTGCTCATTCCTCTTTTAGTTTTTCTTCTCATATCTATTCAACTCCCGGCTTACATCCCTTATAATCTTTTAGCGAATTCTTTTATTTCGTTCATGTTTTTTAAACAATGCTTTTCATGTCCCTCCATTTATACCTTAGTTTTATGAAATGATAAGTTTTGTTAAAAAAGAAGAAAAATATGACGTCGAATACTTTATTATTTTGTTTCTTATACTATACGTATCTGTACTTATATATAATTTTGTATTGTTTCATATCCACTTATCCATCTTTTATTTTCTTTTACTTTACATTGTATTGCTTTGTTCATTGTGGAGACGCCATGGTGTAGTGGTTCTGACTCTAGCCTTTCAACCAGAGGGTCGTATGTTCGAATCCCTTCCATGACGTTAATTTCCTTCAGCAAGAAATTCATCCACATTGTGCTGCACTCAACCCAGGTGAGATGAATGGGTACCTGGTAGGAATTTATTCCTTCTAAAAGCTTATGCCCCTAATAGCTGCACTGCTAAAGCCAGGGTAATAATACTGCAATTGTAGATCGCTCATTGAATTCTTCATAAAGAGTTGATAAGCACTATATAAAAGCCGTTCATTATTATTATCATTATTTGGGGGCTTTCTTAACATGCATTATATACTCTATGATTCGTGGTTTTGGGACAATAAACATGAACTTATAATGATGATAATAATAATAATAATAATGATAATTGTTTAATAATAATGATGATAATAATAATAATAATAATAATAATAATAATAATAATAATAATAATAATAAAAATAATAATAATAATAATAGTACTACTACTAATAATAATAGATGCAGCGCACGTAGCCCCTCTGCGGGACGCTTTGCATTAATATTATCCTGGCTTTAGCCCGGCGTACACCAGCGCACTTGGCTTTTTTTCGTTTTTATTTAAACAGAGTGGCCCTGTCAGTTACTAAAAAAAAAAAAAATGCTCGACCAAGGGACCCTGTATCACAATATAAGGAATATCACATATCACATTTCAAGGAATAAATATTCCTGCCAGATACGCATTCATCTCACCTTTACAATGTGGATGAATTTCTTGCAGAAGGAAATTAACGCCATGTGGGGATTCGAACCTACGACCCTCTGGTTGAAAAGCATAAGTCAGAACCACTACACATTACGGCGCCTCCATTGAAGCCTCTCTTACAACCGGGCGTGCGTGCGGTCTGCGTGTGGTCTGCTTCCTAAAATGAGTGAAGTGGTGAGTTGCACGTGCGTCGGAAGTGCGTCTTTTGGTGGTTGCAGACACGACGCAGAGCACGCAGCCCGAAAACTTGTCGACAAGTTTTTTGCTACTTCCACTCTGCGCCAAAAAAAAGACGCAGGGAGCACGCTCAGAGGTTGCACGATCAAAGTACTGAGTAAGTGCGCTAGGCGTGCGTGTAATGCAGGCGAAACATTAACAAAATTCTGCGTTGAAGCGTACTTTACAAGCAAGAGCATCGTACTTTGCACTCACTTCCAATGTACGTCTTGTAACAATAGGGAAATAAACGCACTTCGAGAGTGCGTGGTGAGTACTTCTTGCGTACTTGTAAAGTACGTCACACGTAGACGAAGAAAGTGATCAGTGCCCCCAGAAGTACACATGTAGAGAAATGTGCAGGTGGATCGTGCTCTTATAATAATGTAATATCAAAAGCTAAATTTGGACGGCGTTCTCTCATTCCCACAACAACAGATTTCTGCAAGTCCATCATTTCAACAGGATGGCCCCAAAAGGGAAATTGTCCATTTTACCCCCAACTTTCCTGTTCTGTTCTGTTCATTAGAAAACTAATATTTCTTGTTGATTCTATTCAAAGATTATTATTTTTAGGTGGAATCTTTGTGTTCCTTTTTTATTGTGACTATCAATGCGCCCTCCCCAAATGGCGCACGATTATCGTGCGCAACACTTACTTTTCTCTTGCGTGGTAAGTAGGATTTGTAAAAAGCGCACGCTGCACTTGCGATTCACGTACTTTTGTCCCACTTAGTGAGTGCGCTCGAAGTAGAGCTCGTGCGTGCAACTTACTTCTTCCTACTTCCAAAAAGGCGCGCAGAACACGTGCGGGACGCACTCTCCGAGCAAGACACACGTACTTATGAAGTACTTCCCACTTACTTCTGCTCGAATTAGGTTACCACCCTGCGTCCACTCTGCGCTTTCCAGAAATTGCGAAGGCGCACGCCTTAAAAAGACACACGCCCGGTTGTAAGAGAGGCTTAAACTTTCGAAACACTTTTCCAGCAGTAAAGTGCTGAACCCCTCCATTTTGTTCTCCTTGAATTGTTATCATGACCTCTCTCCGTCCATTGTCATGACACTATCAAACATAATATCTATATCTATATAACTAATATCTCTAATTTGTGTCAACCTCGATGATATTTGGTAAACAGGTTTCCATTTTCTCACCAGTAATAACAACCAACTTTATGACTCGTCTGTAGTAGTTACAGACAGAATATAGTAATTTAAGCAGAGTCTATACAAGAATAGCTAGCTTTAAACCATCGTTTTGAATAATTAAGATGATATCAAGGTCTTCCCAGCCAATTTCATCAGTTTCATAGAAATCAACGAATGAATAATCTCATTGGACAGACTTTCGTAAACTAGCTAAGTACAATGGCTCATTTTTTCCCCATCTTTCATTCAATTAAATTAATTTAGAGGGATATTTAGAGAGATATTTATTCAGAATAGCAGCCAAATATGGTCATATCATCTAACATCAACCGAATTGTATATATGATTTCACTTTGAATTTGAAAACACTTCTTGTTGAGGCTTTTTTTTTCTTCAATTTGATCGTTCTTATTTGCACATTGAAATGAGAAAAAGGTAAATTCGAATTAACTATATTCAAACTATCGATGAATGAAATTTTGATGACGTTGCATGGGAAAACCTATCTCACAATTGCACTATTTTGTATCAACTAGTCATGTCAAACGTGAATAAGTTTTTGGGAGACACTCTGTTATTTCTATAATTAATATTCTCAAACGTCTGGTTTTCATTAGCACAAAAAAGGAAGTGAAGGGGCGGAACCCTATAAACCAAGTAAGGGGGGCTTCTTTCTTTCTTTCTCTCTTTCTTCGTTCTTTCTGTCTTTCTCTTCTCCTGGCGTAAATATTCAAATTTGCATGATACACGCCTTACAACCATTTTTTTCTCTATCTCTTTCTTTCTCTCTCTCTCTCTCTCTCTCTCTCTCTCACTCTCTCTCTCCCTCCCTCTCTCTCTCTCTTTCTCTTTCTCTCTCTAAGATTCTTTCCGACTCCAAAATGTACTCCCATTATCTTCCTTGTGATCAGCACGGCTATCGGTCGTGGATACACTGTGAGCAGAAGGGGCAGAAGCTTGGGACAAAGTAAACAACCTCAATTCAAGCATTAACAACAGCTAGATGGACACAAATTAAGAAATTTTCATCCTTCTTATTCTGTGAGATTAGATTCTGTTGAACGAGAGTCGCACCAGTGACTTTCTTTTGTGATCATGAAGGTATTGTGAATGATTGAATGAAGTTATTTACTTTGTCCCAGTCCTTACGGCTTAGTACCTTCTGTTCACAGTGAAAAATTAAACAAACTAATATCACAAAACATTTCGCCCTATGACAGGTGAACCAATTTTGAAATCAGAGTTTGGACAGACTAAACCGACCCACCAAGAAAATGAAAGGTGCAAGAGACAGATAAAAAGATGAACGAGAGAAAGCTGAGAAACAAATAAACACATGGTGCAGATAACCTGAATAGATTGAAGAGCGCCATCAAATCGAACAACTAACACTTTTGCCCTTGCTATACCCCCCCCCCCCCTCCGCCCCACCCCTAGATCTATGCTCAGAGTCAATTTTACTTTCATTAATTCGAAAGCGATCAATTTTTTCTATCATTACATCCATCAAATAAAAACTGATGCATTACCAAGGTGAGCTATTAGTGAAATTGACATAAATTATTCAAAGGCTTTCATATTTCACCTGTATGAATGTTCATCATTTGTTATTGCCCCAATTACTCTGCGGCTATAATTCACCAAGGGGGATACACTTCTCAAACGAAAATACATTAGAGTGATTAGTATGGTATCACTTTGTTTGACTCAGAAATTAAAACTTAACACGATATAAACTATTTTCGTAAAGTCAAGTCGAATGCGGACAATAGATACGTACACTGTGTATTCAACTGTGTGGGCACAACAATGACAAGCCGGTTCCGATGTCAATAGCATTACTAAAGAGCATTGAAATTGCGTTTGACCTAAAGTTTCGAAAATACTTTATATCGTGAAATTTGTAATAATTGTTTTTGTCTAAAGTGTTCGTGGACTGGAAGTTTGCTGTCGGATTTGATGGCGCTCTTCAATCTAGTCAAATTATCTACGCAATAATTGAGTGTTGAAGCATATCAAAATGAGATTACAAAATTGATAATTTCAAAAGTAACCGTCATATTAAATTTGATTTAGAATACATTCTTGGTTTTAAATCCATGTAATTTTCATTGTGAGCAAACGAGAAACCATTTCACGAGCGAACGAAATTGTTTGATGAAATGTGACACTCAGAAAGGCCACACTCCCAGATCGTTTATAGCTGCCAAATTAATGCTATGGGGGAATGGGGTTCTTCGACAAGTCAACAAGATGTTTGTGGTCCAAAGAGATTCAACTTATGCAGAGTTATCTGTACTTGAATGTAAAAATGACTGTTTGAGTGGGGGTTGGTGGGGGGAATGGGATAATACTTTAAAATTCAGGCAGTAAATCATACGTATGAAAAAAAAATACAATACAACCACAAATTCCTTTGTAGCATAAAATTAATATTTTATTTCATAATAAAAACACACATGCTGTCTGACACAAATGAAAGTTCATTGGTCCCAAATTCTGAAATTTGTGTTTTCTCCTGTGTTAAGAAAAAAATTAACTGTCATAACAATCGCTAATTGCATGCAATAAACACTTCTTATGAGGGGTGCCCAGAGGTCTATTTTCACCTATATAGTGAGCACTGCAGACACCACGAAAATATTAACCAATGGCACGTCGTAATTTTTACCTGTTATGACAATTAACATATCTTTGCTAACATAAAAGATAACGCAGTTGTCATAATTTAGGCTCATATCTCTGTAAAAAGTGGATTATCATTGGCTGGTGGAGGAGAGGCAGCCAGGTGGTCATTTGACCACAGATATGAATGAAAAAAAAAATCTCAGGCTTCATAGTTTAATACACATTACCCTCATGAAAGTTTGAGTGGTATAGCCTCCAGGGAAGTCTTCATTGTTTTGTACTTTTCTTTTATTTACAATTCATGAGTACATTTGCAACAAAAAAAATCCATTTTACTGGTATTTGATCAACACTTGCATTAATACAAATGCTTGAATTGGAATATTATGTTTTTTGTTTTCATTGAAAACATTGTATTTCCTACTGCTCTGGAAAAGGATATACTGCACTATTTGGTTTAAATCATTTCTGAGTCGCATGTATTAACCCTAATTAAACCAGGCCTTTTCGGGTATTCTATGGCAGGGGCCGCTGCTAAAATTTGCACACGAGGAGAGCATAATGTAAAGTACAAAATTGCATAGTAAGTTTGGAAAAAATCTTTTAAGGGTTAAAAAAGTAGCACATTTCCAAAATACCTAAAGGTTAGTATCAGTTTTTGAAGAGGTGGTGCTTCAAATATCCAATTACTTTAGAAGCTACAGGAAAACTATTCACACAACACAGTCTTTCTTCAGCCTGAAACAATGCTGATTTTATCTTTAACATGTGAGTGAGTTTTTATTGTACATATATGTACTTACCAGGATTGCACATATTGTTTACATGAATAAAAATAAAATGTGACTTCTTCAAATCACATCAATTCAGTTTTGCAGCTCTGATAAAAAAGAAGTATTCTAGATATTTAGCACTGCTCCTTGAAGGCACATACTATACAGTATAAGCAAGTATTCTAAAATACATGAATTTTAGTGAATTCGGACATATTGACTTTATAGCCGGTTGATTTCCACTTTTTGTAATGTCTTGGTATACAAGATAATGACCATTCTAATGAGAATATACACATGTATTCTAAAATACATGAATTTTAGCAAATTTGACCTATTGTCTTACTAGCGGGTTTTAATTTCTACTTTTTGTAAGATCTTTGTCCAAAAGTTAATGAGCATTCTTAAAATACCCGAAAGTAAAAACCCAATCATTATTACATTCTGTAAAACACTCTGGTCCTCGTCATTGGCACAATCCGCTGACGAAATGAGAAGCTCCACTAATAATACTACCTTTATATAAAAGTTGAAGAAAACATCTATAAAATTCTATTCTGAAGGACATTAAAAGGAGAGTCTATCCCAATATAATAATTTTACAACAGATGCAGAAAAATGTGGTGATCAGTAGAAAAAAGTTTGAGTGAAATCGGACAACTAACAAGAAAGTTATGAATGTTTGAATATCTAAACACATTGACAACTGATGATGTCATAGGTGCACAACTAACTATTTATGATATCGATATCAATATTAATTTTTTTTTTTACTTTTTTCCCCAAAATAAGATTTCTCCACAAGTTTAACTGTAGTATATTTTCATAAGATATGTATCTCCCATATTTGAATGTGTACATGAACAAAAATGTTTGTATCTTTCTGTAAAAATGATGAATTTTGCCCTAAAAATATAAATAGGATGAATGGTTAGTTGTGCACCCGTGACGACATGAAATTGGCAACATGCCTGAAAATTTGCACTAATTTGCCTGTTTTTTCTAATCTTTAAAAATTCATAACTTTGTTATTAGTTGTCCGATTTTCCTCAAACTTTTTGTTTGTTCTCCTCTCCATTTTTTTCTGCTTCTGTTTTGCATTCATACATTACCACCCTTTTGATTCACTCGGTCAAAGGTCACAAAGGTCGTTAAAAGAACTCATCCTCACAATTATTTGTGGCCATGACATTTCAAAATTACAGAGGTCATATACAATAAAGTAGTTCGATCTCACAATTATGGTAGCCCTGAAGTACGGTCAACAACCGGTGATGTGTGCCGTGAAGTTTGAGATGCAAAATTCATGACCCATGATGCAAAATTCATGACCAGGAAGGCGAAACTCTTGACTGGGTTAGCAAACTTTGCATCCCAGTTTCGAAATTCACATGGCTCATGACCTGTTCGACAGCGTACTTCAGGGCCACCATACAATACATGTAACTTTACACACCGCAACATGAACAATGAACCATTGACCAACTTTATACTTGGCACATGCATCCAGGTTTTTGAAGTGGCAATGATCTGAATTGATCAAAGTCAAAGTTCACAAAAGCCATTATGACTTAAATTAGTCCATGGATAGTATAATTTAGCTATTTGCCACCTGGGAAAGGAGAAATTCTAGACCAGTTTTTACTGGGGAGCAAGAATATCTGAGGTATTTTGAGAATCTTTCTGTGAGGTCTTTTTTTTCGACGTGGCCACTAAAATCCCCAAAACTGTACATGGGTCAAAGGAACATTCATGAGGCTTTTTGACCGCTTTTTGCATTGGTTTTGATTTTAGAATTGTTAACCATGTTACATAATATAATCTATAGCAAGGAAAAATCAATATTATAATTACACTTAATTTAGTATAACAAATGGTACATGCTCGTTCATGCACTGTAAAAGCTACCAAAATACACTTCAAATGCATGTCATCTGATATTATAGTGCATTCACAATAATGTAGCTTTTATATTAATGCATCAGTATAATACATTCATCTTAGGGCAGGTGACCCGGTATATAAGCCCAGCATTATAGTGAGCCAGAGAGCGAAAGAGATTTTCTGAAAACTGAAGACACTTGTAGTGTGCCAGATACATCTTACAGAAGGCAAGTTTATATTTATTTCTAGTCAACTTTTAATTAACACAGACAGTAAGACTGCAATAAAAACTAGACATTTAATTCGTCATGGGGACGAATTAGGTGGTCTGTATGAATATTTGTGTTTAAAATGATAGATATGATGAAGAAAAAAAACTAGACATTTAATTCGTCATGGGGACGAATTAGGTGGTCTGTATGAATATTAGTATTTCAAATGATAGATATGATGAAGAAAAAAAAATAGATGACAAAAAATATATGTCACAGCTGGGATTCGAACTCACGACCTTCACATTAAGAAAAATACAATTTTACCCATTGATTAATACACGCAGGATTTTCTCCATAGGATATTACAAGCAGATCAGGACTGGTATTCTCGTGTCATACATTGTGCAGAAAATTTCGATATGATCCCGAC
>BQKZ01000012.1:285432-310676 GCA_036244855.1 Temnopleurus reevesii
AATTTGAGAAATTTAGACTGAGAGACTTTGGAGATATTCTGGACACAAAAAATCATGGAAATAAAAATAAATAAAGTAAGAAAGTAAGAAAGAAAATTCGGACGATAACAATAGGTGATCTGTCAAATGTGACAGACCACCTAATAAAGTAAGAAAGTAAGAAAGAAAATTCGGACGATAACAATAGGTGATCTGTCAAATGTGACAGACCACCTAATAATTATCTCATGTGAAATGTCCCTGACAGTCATCTAAAAAAACATGCAACTACAGCGTTGTAGAAGAATTACTCCTCCGTATTACTGCAAAACGTCACATTTACCAGTATATGTTGTGATATATATGTTAGATAGCAAATTAAAATTAACCTTTTTTTTTTTGGGGGGGGGGATGCAGTGTCAGATCCAAGATTTACTAATGGGGTAAAGGGGACACCTTATATGTGCATGAAGCACACATCATAAATTTGTGGCGTGAATTATCTACGACAGGGATCCGGATATGCTTTAGCACCAAAGAAACTCTAGATGAGTTTGATGCTCTCCGTCTCTTGTTCATTTTATCTGAGCCTACTTTAAAGCATATATATATTTTTTTTAAAGTGTTGTATACTGGTATAATTATCTACAAGGTATAATTAATCATGAACGTAAAATGGTCTGGAACAAAGACTAGGGTGTTGTAAATATGGCGTGAATAAAGAACTCACGAACTTCATATGTTGGTCTCTTTGAATTGTTATTGCAAAGAAAGAACATAAGTGGCGACGACGATGACTAGTTTACAACCACCGCAAACTTTTCTAGCCACTCCAGGCAAACCTTCTATGCCTTGGAAGCAATGGAGAGCCCTGTTTCAGACATATTTGACTGCCGTTGGTGCAAACAAATTTTCGGATGAACGGAGACGAGCCTTGCTGTTACATTGCGTTGGGGCAGAGGCGCAACGCATCTACATGACTCTGCTATCGTTACCCACCGGGGCCGGGGAGGCGGACGAGGAGGTTACAGAGTCATTCGGAGAAACACTACTGCGGCTGGAAAAGCATTTCGTTCCTGCTGTTGCCAAGCGATACAAATTTCGACAACGAGGACAGATACCGGGTGAGTCGATTGATGAATATGTGCGTGAACTTCGTGCTTTATCTGTGAACTGTCAATTTGGAGCTATGCAGGAAGAATTTCTACGTGACCAAATAGTGGAAAAGACAAATTCTAACCAAATTCGTGAAAAACTACTGACAGAAGCTGACTTAACATTAGAGAAAGCATGCACCCTTGCTAGACAAATTGAGGGGGCACGAAGGGATGCTAGGTCTCTGGATAATGCTGTAGCAAATGGAAATGATGTGTGTGCAGTGAAATCTGGAAAGCATTGGAAACCTAAACGTAAACCCGAACCTAAACCGATGACACAAGAGAAAGCACGTCATTGTTACCGTTGTGGTAGCCCCGACCACAAAGCTAATGATCCTAAATGCAAAGCCAGGAACGTTAACTGTTCAAAATGCAAGAAACTTGGACATTTTGCTCGAGTTTGTCAGTCAGTGAATGAAATACATACAGGGTCACAACCACGGAACACTGATGATACTGATACTGATATGCAGAACACTACTGATACTACTGATACTACTGATACACATGAGAACAATGCACACTTACGTGATGAGAATTTGCAAATACTGAACAATAACTTGAGTATTCCGGTCATTCGTTGCACGGTTAGCATAAATGATTGTGAGGTGGACATGATTTTTGATACTGGGTCACCGGTGTCAATTCTGCCTGTGTCCATTTTCGACAAACATTTCCTTCGTGATGCATTGACTCCTCCAGGACCGGGAGAACATCTGACCACATACTTACATGAACCGATTCCTGTGGTTGGAAAATTTCGTGCAAGAGTCAATCATGGACTACAAAGTGCTGTAGAATGTGAACTTTTTGTCGTGGAGAGAGGGAACACAATATTGGGCAGGGATCTGATATCCTTGCTGCAGCTGTCCCTGCAAGACAATAGAGTGCTGAATATCTCACAGACTGAGTTTCCTGATCTGTTCAAGGACAAGATAGGCTGTGCTCGGGGTTATGTACACAAAGTCAAGACACGCCCTGAAGTACGACCGGTCCAGCAAAAGTTGCGCAGGTTACCATTTGCCCTGCGTTACCGAGTCTCCGCGGAACTGCGACGTCTTGAGTCGGCAGACATTATCAAGAAAGTGAACGCGAGTGAATGGGTTTCCCCATAAGTAGTCGTTCACAAGAAAAATGGCGCCCTACGGCTGTGCGTGGATATGCGGGAGGTGAATGAGGCAGTCATTCCGGACATGTACCCATTGCCTCATATAGAAGAGTTGATATCTTCAATGCACGGTGCTACAGTATTTTCTACACTGGACCTGAAAAGTGCATATCATCAACTCATGCTGCATGAATCTTCACGAGACCTCACTACATTCATTACCCACGATGGCCTATTTCGTTTCAAGCGCGTGTGTTTTGGACAGTCGTCAGCACCAAGCGCATTCCAGAAGCTGATGTCATCAGTGCTGAAGGACCTGAAGGGTGTGCAGTGCTACCTGGATGACGTTGTGGTATTTGGTGAAGACCAGACTGCACATGACAACAATCTTCGCGCAGTACTTCAATGCCTACAGGATGTTGGCATGACCCTCAATGCCGACAAATGCCATTTCAACGTGCCTCGTATCCACTACTTGGGGCACACAATTTCGCGTGATGGTCTTCAGCCAGACGACTCGCTTGTCAAGTCTATTCGCGATGCACCAGTTCCAGAGGATGTTTCGGCTCTACGCTCATTCTTGGGTTTAGCATCGTACTACGCCAGGTTTCTTCCAAATTTCGCGACAGTTACTGAGCCGCTACGAGCACTGACGCGCAAGGATGTCGCGTTCATATGGTCAGACGAGGCGCGTTCACACGGATCAGGGAGCTCATCATTCGCCGCGTTTTACTTCAACTCTTTGATCCGGATCTACCAGTTATCGTTGCGACAGATGCTTCAGCATATGGTTTGGGAACAGTACTCCTTCAGGTGAAGGATGGAAACGAAGTTCCGGTAATTCCGTACACTCACCAGCGCGGAACGGAAATACTCAGTGGGAGAGAAAGAAGCCCTTGATTGCATATGGACCTGTGAGAAATGGTTCCAATATCTATGGGGACGCCATTTCGTGCTTTGAACGGACCATCAATCTCTCACTACCTTGATGTCGTCTCGAGGTTCCGGTCGACAATCCATGCGGATCGCGAGATGGTCTACGCGATTGATGTAATTCAATTTCACAGTCGAATACTGCCGCAGAATCGACAACTACAGTGCGGATGCACTTTCGCGTCTACCGGTGGAATCACATGATACTTTCAATGATCATGATGATGAAATAGTCATTCAGTGCGTTAACGCGATATTCGCAGATAGCGTGATTTCAATGGATGACCTGAAGAGAGCGACAGCTAGCGGTCATTTCATATGTTCAATCATCATGGCCTTCCAAGAAGGATATTTCTCCTTCAATTCTGCCATTTTTCAAGGTTAGGCAAGAGTTGAGTGTAGTAGATAGTTGTTTGATGCGGGGGGGAGAGGAGAGGGGGAGAGCTACAGAAACAACTCATCAAATCTGCACATTCTGCACATCAGGGGATTGTGCGGACAAAAAAACGTCTTCGCGACCTATTCTGGTGGCCTGGGATGGATAGAGCAGTAGAAGAATCAATTGCGGCATGTGTGGCTTGCCAAATAAGCGATAAAGTTACAAAAACGGCAAACACACCATTACAACCAGTACCGTTACCAGAGGGGCCATGGAAGAAGCTAGGAATCGACATTACTGGTCCTTTTGATTCACATGATTGCAAATATGCCATAGTGCTTATCGATTATTACAGTAAGTGGGTTGAATTAGCATATGTGGCTGAGGTTACATCAAAATCGGTGATAAAATTTCTATCGCACATCTTCGCACGTGAAGGATTACCCGATGAAGTAGTGTCAGATAATGGCACACAGTCTGTATCCGTGGAATTCGAATCGTTCTCATCCGAGCTAGGGATTCGACATGAAAAATCGTCCCTGTACTACCCTCGGGCAAATGGGGAGGTGGAAAGATGGAACCGAGTAATGAAACAAACCTTGCAGATCGCAAAAACGGAGAAGCGGTCTCAGAAAGAGGCTACGCTTGAGCTGTTGATGGCCTATCGCGCTACGCCGCATTCAACGACTGGAAAGTCACCAGCGGAAATGCTGCATGGTAGAAAGATGGTTACTCCGGTGAACATTCGCAATGTTCCAACTTCGCTGCCAGATAACGGAGATGTCCGTGCGCGTGTCCATGATCAACAGGAAAAATAACGAAACTACACAGATAGAAAGAGAAACGCGAAAGAGCCCAAATTTCAAGTGGGTGATCATGTGCGCATGAAAAACACTTTGAAAAGTGGTCCAAAATTTGGTCCACCGATGAAGATTGTTGCTAGGAAAGGACGATTCACCTTTCAGTTGGAAGATGGTCGCATTTGGAACGCGTCCAAGCTCACATGGTGTAAACTCAAATCAGTCACTGCACCAGGTTCAATTACATGTAGACCTGAGGAGAAGGGACATAGACCTAAAAGACATGTGCAGAAGCCAGTGTGGTCAAAAGACTACTGCATGCACAAGTAATGCATGTGGAAAAAAAAGATATGTTAAAAGATTGCTAAGAAAGAAAGAGACTAGATGAAAATTGCGTTTTTGTATGTTACAAGAAGTAACCAGTTTATTTTGTTTCATATGCAAAGTTTTGCATATTCTCTAAAGTTCAACATGTGTTTAAAGTGGTTATAAGGGTACATGTACATGATATATTACTTTCACAAGGATTTGAAGATCTTGTTACATTAAATGCATTTGTAAGATTCAAAATATCTCAAATCTCAAACTTTTCAAATAAGGTACATGTACTTGTGTGTACTATTGATGGTAAATATTTTGATTAACAGTTTTAAAATATTCATGGATAATTGTTCTATGATTCTAAGTACTGGTCACACAACTGAAATGTTCATTCATTTTTAAGCTATTTCTACAATTGGCTAAATAACCAGGTTAATGCTTGTTTCTATGGTTATATGTTTGAATGCTACATTGGTACATGATACTCAAGGTCGCACTCGGGGATAAGAAAATTAATATCTCATACTGTACTCTTTTAAGAAGAGGGGATATGTTGTATACTGGTATAATTATCTACAAGGTATAATTAATCATGAACGTAAAATGGTCTGGAACAAAGACTAGGGTCTTGTAAATATGGCGTGAATAAAGAACTCACGAACTTCATATGTTGGTCTCTTTGAATTGTTATTGCAAAGATAGAACAAAAAGGAAGAGAGTAAAATATTGCCTGGCTCAACCTCTCTGGATCTGTCATTGAAATAATGACTTACGGAGGGTGGTAAACCTTCATGTGTTATTTTACAGCAATTGAATATATTTAGACATCATTCAGATGAATAGTTTGCTATGCCAGACGATGACATCCCGTTTTTCTTCTATCTCTTTATTGTATAACCACATGGGAGGATATTTATGAAATTTAAATTGCACATAAAGGAGAACGCCAAAAATTACAGAGGTAACGACTTGAAAATGTTGAAATCTTTTACGCACATTGTGTTAAATGCAGAATGCAGGATATATCATAATTCTCTATTAAATCTTCAGTATATTTCATCCTTGTGCTGCCTATAGACTACATTTACCCCTTTAAAATGCGGTTGCTATTGCTTTTACTAATTGTGTATCTGTATTGTATTTAGCAAAATGTTATGCTATAATAAACTTTTGATCATACAGAATATGATTAGAGATGTGGTTAAAGATAGCGTTAAAGTCAGTCCGTCATGATCGACATGGTTATGGTTACGAGCGCGACCAGACGGCGTGTTGCGTGTTGGCAACAACGATATTTGAAAATTTCCTTGCTTACGCACCTTGCCAAGGTCAGACACTCGGAACACTTCGTACGAATATCCGATACGTGTTGTCGTCACGTGTAACTTTGATTCCACCCTCTTTAGCTTCAATTTTTCTAAAAATGTGTGAAACGCATAGGCATGCGATTTCCGAGCTACTAGCTAGCGAAATAAAACTTGCTCGCTCGCTATTCCAGGTTAAAAATGCCGCAATTTTTCTGTTCGCCAATTTCCGAAATAAAAATGGCAGCGGCCAGGCCGAGCCCTCTGAATGTCATGTCGCCCCGCCTTTAAAGAAGACAGTGGACATTACAGTTAGATACTATGGATGTGGTTAAAAGGGAGTGTTCATTAAAAAAAAATTTCTCTGGGCATAGACACTGAGAAGATTGCTCAAATGTACCAGCTAAAAGTTAAATAGCATTACCAGATGAAAAAAAAAACATGTGTCTTGATGACAAGCAGAACATGTCACTTTCTCTACCGACATGTTTTAGGATTGAATTTCGAGTGGCTGATTTTTTTCCATTCTTTTTTTATTTTTTTATTATTATTCTGCAGATGTGATCGATGCTCCCATCTCCAATTCTGACGATGGTGGTGATTTGAGTAGAAGTGTGAACCCTGACAGCAGCATTGTGAACACAAGTCTGATTCCTCTAAGCCTTCACTGCATGTTCCAGCACCATTTCTTTCACTTATGAATCACTCAGATTAATCCTTTATTTCTGAGGTTCTCAGCAAATTCAGACAGGATGACATTGGCAAGATCTGTCAAAGTGACCCCGTACTAAGAGAGATTGGAAAGAGGCTATGGCTCAAACAAGAAAAAAAAACGGACAAAAAACTGCCGTGAGAAAGTCAGTCATGACAGATATGAGGCGACTGGCTGGACTCTACTTCACTATACAATCTGGGCAGGATGTCATTGGCCCTCTACCCATCAAAGCAGGAAATATAACAGATATCATGCAAAGGTCCAACTTCCATCATTTGGAAGAGGACATTCATCAATATGCAATAAGTTTTAGGAGATTCATGGTAGCAAAGTTAGCAAGCATAAGACCACAGGAAAAAGTTCAGCTGATAAAGTAGCTCAGCCCTAAAGGGCTCTGGCAATATGTTTCTGTGACATTATGGAGTTTTCATTCGTCAGTCCCAGTCTCCCTCTTAATTACACAATCGCATTTAGTGATTTCCAGAACAAGAGTTGTGTCATCGGAATGAGAAAAAGTATGGGCTTTCCTTGATAAATTAGATTAAAAGAATGGCCATAGAATGACCAAGCAAGATTAATTAGCTGTTGAATTAAAGAATGCAGCCAAATTCATTAATAATCCATAACACTGAGCAGCACTAGAAGGGTTCAACAATAAGTAAGGGATAATTTGCTTGCATTGGGTATTGAATAAGGGTCCTCTGTTAAATAAAAAGTGGCGTTTGATTCAAAGTTACATGTATCTACAAATAAGTTGCAAATTGAAATGCGCCTTTTCATTGCCACATGGTCTGCACTTTGAACAACACACACACAAAACAATGATTTTGATTGATGCATACCGATATACTGCAACATGATTAATTACAATTTTCCAGCAACACCTGCAAAGTCTATTTTGTTTACGTTTGGGGTAGATGTTTGAGAATGACCACACTACTACAATATCTGATGGTTTTTAACGCAATTTGAGACATCACATGATTAATCACATGACTTGGTCACCTGTTGATATCCAGGCAAAGCATGTCATCAGCTTTTCGCCCTGGGTTGGAAGGGGAAGAGCAATCATATGAATATGGCATCTGATAGTTTTGAGATGACGTGAAGGCATCAGCTGATTAATCACATGACTTGGTCACCTGATAATGTTTAGGCAGGGCATACCTTCATCTGGTTGATTTAGACTGGGTGCCAAAGAAAGCCCATATACACACAGCCCCAGAGACAAGTAGTGCATCACCTGCTTGATCACATGACTTGGTCACCTGATAACATTTTGGCAGAGCATATCATCATCTGGTTGATTTAGACTGGGTGCCAAAGAAAGCCCATATACACACAGCTCCAGACACAAGTAGCGCACTCCTAGATGCAGGAATAAGACAAATATAACTTTTTAATCATTTCAATCATTTATAAATATTTTTGTTTTGATCTTTTAAATAGATATGGGGGACAACGAAAACGAAGACTAAATACCAAATGGAATAAAAGCGGAGTGCAGAGATGGCAAATATTCCGGACTATTCATGATAGACGTTAAATTAATAGTAATGATAACAATAATACATGCAATTTATATAGCGCACGTATCCATTCTTCTGCTGAGTGATAAAGGCACTTAGCACTATTTTTACCCTGGCTTTAGCTTGACGCCACCAGCGCTCAAGAATTTCAGAGAATTACTCATTCACGTCATGTTGGTTGAGTGCAGCATAATGTGGATGAATTTCATGCTGAAGGAAATTGACAGCATGGATCGTATTCAAACCATAACCCTTCCCTGAATCATTCGTCTGAATCTTCAGAAACATTAATTTTTTATATGCTTATTTCTTGCCAGGTACCCATTCACCTCACCAGGGTGGAACGCAGCACAATGTGGATCAATTTCATGGTGATTCAAATATTTGGATGAATACATACATTAACATATCAATTATACATTCACTTACCATAGTCCTATTCTGACTGGCCTGCTATGACGTAATGGACTATACTTGACCACAGACAACGTGTTGTGCTGTTTGAAAGCTCGCATAATATCCTTGCATCTGTGTATTAAGAAATCATGTCAGGCAGAATTTAAATTTAGAATCTCGTTGTATGGCCTCCAAGGACAACAGTGTGTCAATCACTGATGCATTACCAATCCATATTAAAGCCCAAGTACAGTTTTGGTAAAAGCGAATATTTTTATCACCAGATTTTGTCTTCAAATCAATATAAAATGAAATATAGTATCATGAACATATTGCACAAAAGACTGTGCGAAAATGAGCAAGTTTTGGAAAAGCTATAACCTATCATGATTGTAACTTAATGTTAGGCAATTGATACATACTTTTCAGCAAACAAAATTCCAGCGAAAATTTATCTGTTTTGTAACTCCCAGAATTTTTATCAGGGTTAGCATCAAGTTTACTACACGAATATATGCTGTTTTTATTGTATTGCATCTTTCTCCTAGGGAGAATTTTATGAGTCGATGGCATTTAGTTTATGTGGCTCTGATTATAAAAAAAAAGTGCTTCATGTTCTCTCTGCTAATGCATTCCAATAGCAGGCATATATGTAAAGGAGTATTATCGTGTTGTGTCACATATATTTGCATATTCAAACTTCACAGACTTCGATACCCCTTTGTCATTGTTGGGTATGCTTTTTGTTCTCTCAATGCTAATGCATTCCAATAATCAAGCGTTCCAAATGAGGCAGGAAGGAGTATAAAAGCAGTGTGTCACATATATTTGCATATTCAAACATTACAAATTTTGATACCCCGTAGTCAAGAGTAATAGGCAAAGATTGTTGGGTATGCTAGATCAATGTACCTACCCTCCATAATTTGCGACTGCTAACAAGGCATGTCTTCTGTCTATCACTCGTACATCTACGGAGCTGTACGCACCAAATACTTGAGCAAGCTAAATATTGACGAGAAAAGAAGCAAACATTTTAATCCTGTCAATTTTCTCCTGTATGACACTCAAAATAAAAACAATTCTACAGCATAATAAGAGGAAAACCCTAGAAATCCACTTCAACAGCTTTTCTTCAAATCTACATTCAAACTAGATGAATCCTCAACCGCACACGCCATCATGCGTGGGTCAGTCAAAGAGGAGTTTTTTTTAAATACAATTTAAACAATTCATGAGGGAAATAAGACTTGAAAGGGGATGTAGAGCCAAAGAGCATTTGGAAATACCTTTTCAGATCATATTTCACACGCTTTTTGATAATTTCACTGTGATTTATCAATTATGAGGAAAAGCAACCGAAAAAGTTCAGGTATGTCCTTTTTAGAGGGTAGAGGGCATCAAAACTCTACCTCCATCCCTTCCCCAGTTCTAGATGACTAATGTCAGGACTATAAATGACTGACTAATCGTTGCTACATCTAGTGAATGGGTCAACTTCTTAGAAGTGACGTGTAGCCACTGTGGTCGTATAGTAATAATAATAATAATAATAATAATAATAATAATAATAATAGATGCAATTTATTTAACGCACGTATCCACTCTGCTGAGTGCAAAAGGCGCTTTACATTATTATTATCCTGGCTTTAGCCCGGCAGCCATCCGCGGTGCACGTGGCATTTCAAGGAATAAATATGCCTGCCAGGTACCCATTCACCTCACCTGGGTTGAGTGCAGCACAATGTGGATGAATTTCTTGCTGACGGAAATTGGCGCCATAGGTAGGATTCAAACCTATGACCCTCTAGTTGAAAGGCGCGAGTCACGACCACTACACCATGGCGCCTCCATACTGGGTAGGTCTTCAATAACTGTCCCAATTCCCCCCCTCCCCAGTTGCTATAAATGACTATAAATGACTGACTAACCTTTGCTACATCTAATGACTGGGTCAACTTCTTGGATGTGACATGTAGCCACTGTGGTCTTCTACTGGGGGTTGGTCCATAATAGCTGGCCCGACCTTTGCCCCATCCCCAATTTTAGATGACTAATGGCGTGACTCTAAATGACTGACTAACCTTTGCTACATCTAATGACTGGGTCAACTTCTTTGAGGTGACGTGTAGCCACTGCGGTCTCCTACTGGGTGGATCTGGCCCAACAAGGTTCTAAAAGGAAACAAAAATAAGAAATATATATAACAAGTAAATCATAAATGGAAACAGATATGCACACAAACCACTCTTGTGTTAAATACAGGTAACTCTGCATAAGTCGAATCTCTTGGGACCTCACAAAATTTGGTGCACATTTGATCCTTTGAATAAGAAAATGCTTATTCTAAAAAGAAAATTATGAGCATGTTCAGCCTTATGTGTTGTTCACAAACATTCATAAGAGATGGCAATAATGCTATACTTAACAATAATGGTAATAATAATTGTACATTAATATTACGCAACTTCTACATTAGTATACTCAACTGCAATCTCAATATCGCGATGCAATCGCCCAATTTTCATGAAAATATTCTCAAAAGTTGTGTCAGACTTGAAAGTAAGAAGTCAGAAAGTTCCCCCTCCCGTTGGAATAGGGTTAACACAGAATAATTATGGGTATTTACAATTTCTTTATAAGAGTTAAAATGAAATTTACTTCCCCTGTTGAGATCTACCTTCAACAATATCCAAAATATTACACTGTAAAAGCTGAAATTTTTGCGGTGCTTTTACTTTCACGTATTTCGCAGGTTGAACCTCATAAAAATTTCCAGTCCGTATGATGTACATACATATGCATACAAACACTGTCAGAAACACAAAATAACAACACACTAAATGTCAAACTGGTCCCCAACTGTAAAAATATTGGCTTATATTTCCTGAAAGAATATATCTATTATAATAATAAAAGACTTTTATATAGTGCATAACACAATTATGCAAAAGTCCCTCTGTGCTTAGCAGAACATAGAAAAATAGGAAGAAGTCAGAGGAATTGGGATTATAGTGATATGGTTTTTTTTTATAGGTTACTTCTGAATTTTTCATATGGTGTAATATTTGTGAGGTAGTTGGGCAGGCTATTCCATAAGATAGATGCAGCATGTGAGAATAATCTCTCACCGTAGGATCTTGTTGCACTATTGGGTTCTTACTAGAACATAATGATCTCTCAGGTTCATATTGAATGAACAATTGTGTGAGATATATGGGTGCTAACTGATTGCTAACAATGATAGGCTAGGGAGAGCAGTTGAAACTCAATTCTAGATTTCATGGGGAGCCAATGCAGTTTTATCAGAACAGGGGATATTGCAATGCCATCAATTAACTTTGTTCCTCTGTTGATTCAATTACAAAAAAATCAGCATAGATGAACATTTAAACTCACTAGATGGTTGATGGATGCTCTTATGATGTTAACCTTGTTTTCATATTCTTTAAGTTTCCACATGTACTCTCTGAAGTCCAGGGGCCTGCTTGCCATCACCCTAGAGGGGTAGTGATGGAGAAAAGGAGAGACAGATAGAGAAAGTGAAATTTATTTATATTATTCATTATTCATTTGGCATTTACAAGAAAAGAAGAAACAGAATGAACATATGATAAATGCAACAATTGAAAAGCAAAAATAATCATGAGAGATTGAGGGAGAGATATAAATGACCTGAGAGAAGCTGAGAAGCTGCCAGCATGTGGAAAAGGCTAACCGAATAACCGTGACCCGCAGGTCTTCCTCCACAAAACCTCTAAACTTCATGCAGATCATAAATATAACACATAAACACATATATATGACATATATTTAATTCTCTCCACCAACAATAAAAGAAAATTAAGAACCGCATGTGGTGCCATGCAGTTTTCACCATGAACAAGTCAAGTGAGTTGGGATACCTACTTCCCTTTACGGATATCTATGCATGTGTGTTCCACTTTGTCAGGTTATAGATAAAAAAAATCATGTTTGTTTTACCCTTTATTTTAAATATTTCTTGACATTAACTACATGTATCATTACATCATGATGTGTTTATTTGATGCAGCAAAGCAAATCCACCTATCTTTTGTAACCAAAGGTTTCTTAGAATTTAAAAAAATACATATGGCAGAGACTTCTAGGTGAGTGATCGCACATTTATACTGTAAGATTTATTGGTAAAGACTGAATAATTTCTTTATGCACATTATGAAAAAAGATCAAATTTTGCGAAACAATTGACTTACTTATTACAATTTCACTTACTTGGTATCCTTTGCACTAATGTAATGTGCTAGTCTGAGATACACTGCAGAAGAAGAGAAAATGAAGATGATACAAAAGTCAAATTTTAACATTTCAATAATCTATTTCACTCATAATGAAGAAAATAAATGACTGCAAAACTCTTGGTAGACTGGGAAATATTTGTGTGCCATGTGCATTTAGGAAATCTATTTAAAAATGATTCATAACTTTTTCAACGAGTAAAAAGATCGAAAAATACAGATTTCAATTCCCATTCAAAATAGCTTCATAAAGCAGCAGTATTTCAAGGCAATAAGATACAGTGTAAATTTCTACCTTTTTTTTCTTTGTAAGAATTCTATCCATACCCCTCTCCAATCTCACTTAATCATTGTATGGACTACTGAAGCCATAATTGTCAAATATCACTACTTTCTTCTATGAATTACAACAAAGAACAATGAACAGATAGTTCAGAAAGACCTTGGACATGCGGGTCAGATGTAAATACCTAACATTACGGCTCTCACAGTCTCTATCAGTCTGTCATCTCTCCCAAAAAAGTCAATATAGGACTTTTTTCCTTGGAAAGAGATCTGAAAACTTTTTTTCTTTTGCAAGATTTTGTGACTTATATTGAATTGCATTTCTTTGTCTTTGTTTACCTTTTATCTATCATGGATCCATTGTAAAAAGTGCTTTTGGGCCATTTTGGGGAAAAGCACAATATAAGAATCGTTATTATTACATTTATTATTGTCATTATTATTATTATTTATTATTGTTATTATTATTATTATCATTAATATTACTACTCTTATCATTATGAGTATTAGTATTATTACTAATATCATTATTACTACTATTATTATTATTATCATTAGTAGTAGTGGTAGTAGCAGTAGTAATAGTAGTGGTAGTAGAGGTAGTAGTAGTAGTAGAAGTAGTAGTAGTGGTTGTAGAAGTAGTAGTAGTGGTAGTAGTTGTGGTAGTAGTAGTAGTAGTAGTAGTAGTAGAAGTAGTAGAAGTTGTAGTACTAGTGGTGGTAGTATTAGTAGTAGTAGTAGTAGTACGTAGTAGTTTCATTATTATTGATAAACCTAATACTCACCATAGCCAGCTAGATAGGCATCATATCCTGCTTCATGAAGAGCACCACCATCAGCTGAATTGAAAAGAAATCAAAATGTAATACCATAGGCATTTCCCATACAAGATGCAACTCGATTCAAAGTTTATTTTATTTCCAACATATTACGACAACGTACAAAGCAAAGATAGATATAATGCAATACAAGATAAGCTGCATTACATGGGCCTGTAACTTAGAAGAGGTACGATAAATTGAAAATTAATTGCATCGCTACATTTTGCCATAGACTTACAATTAATATTTATTGGATTAAAGTCTAATTACATCTCTTAAGTTAAACGCCAATAATTTGGAAGAAAAGGCAGAGGAAAACATGAGTTTGAGTTATTGAAACATAATGTGGGTTTGGGGGGCAGGCAAATATGAACAAGTATCACTATAGGACCATAGTAATATCAAAATTCCTGACAAAGCTCAATTTCAAACGTTTATTTGCTCAATACTCTGTCATTCCACATTTTGACAAAAAACATTTATTCAAGGTTTTCAGCATTCTTTTCAAGCTTCTGCAATCCTGTGAACATTTTCTATGAAAATTGGCCCCAATTTCTAGACTCTTGATTAACTTTTCCAAAAGGGTAATCCTTCAGTAAATTGTAATTTATTGAAACCACGCACAGAGAATAATTTTCCTGGTATCGCAATGCACTTTGCTATGCATTTTAGCAGGATTGCTAGACAAAATATGTTCTATTTTAGCAACTTATTCAGATAAAACTGTATCATAAGGTATCAACAATATTTCCTTAATGTTTGAAACTGCTAATCAAATGTGAAAAGTAAAATTGTTCCCTGATGTAACATAAAACAATTATCATTTTTCTATAACTACATTGCAATTTCAAAGGTTAAGAAATTAGAAAAATGATAAGAAATATTACCATATTTATCAAACCCCTGACCATGTAGGATGTCTGGTGAATGAAGAACAACGAGCACACCCTCTTTTCTGCCTCAAAAAAAAGAGACATAAAAATGAATTATAATAAACAGTTCACCAGTTGGAATTGATCAAAAGACCTGAAAATCACCTATAATGCAATATTTTGTACACAAAAGTGCTAAACCTATGGCCTGAAAATAACTTGCAAGGGCCTAAGTAAATGCGTTCGCCTGAAAACTGGCATCCCTGTAATAAAAATTCCCAACATTGAGAGTATATATTTAGCAAATATATGCATTCTTTGTGTCATAAATACTTTGTGTCAGCAAATACTCCAGCTTATAGAGTACTTTATTTTCCCTCATTGTTTAACCCTAATTTGGTAGAGGCGGTGGCCTCATAGGCTACCCCCACTCAACAAATTTGCAATCATTTCCTCCTGCAAAAATTTATCATAACGCTGCTCTCTAACCTTTTTTCAAGTCTCCCCGAATTTGAAGACCATTTTCATGGAAATCTGACCAACCATTACGCTGTTAAGAAAAAAAAGTGACCATTGTAGACAGGTGATCTCTATGGACAGGTTCTGCAACACACATTATCATCTGGAGGAAACCAATTTAGGTGGCTATTGTAGACAGGTCACCACTTTACACAGGTGGCCACTATAGAGAGATGACAGTTAAGACAAGTACTTACGAGGAGAGGTTGTCATGCATACATCCCAGACTTGTGTTTTGAACTGGTAAACCAGCATCAACTAGTTTCTAGGGGAGAAAAAAAGACAAATATAAAAAAAGAAGAATGTTCTGATTGCTTAGAGTACATATTTCTTCAAGAAATTCAATCATAAAAAAATCATAAAAAATATACAGTGGAAACTTAATATAACGAAGTGCTTGGGACCAACGAAAATACTTTGTTATAGCAGTAATCTCTTTATAGCAGAGTTAAAAAACAACAGGTTATAAAGAGCTGGGACCAGATTTTTTACCTCTTTATAGGAGATATTTTGTAATATGAAATCTCTTAAAACCGAGTTTCCACTGTCCAACCAAACTTTAGTGGCTGGTGAAATTAAAGAGGAATCAACTTTGAATTATAATGGTCTCATTAACCAAATAAAAATGGGTGAACAGACTGTGAAAATGTGAGCAACATTTGCTCACAAGGTATGAATTTTCAAATTCTCAGTTACATAAAGTTGTTAAATAATTGAATGTAAAATTTAAAATACAAGTTCAACATTATTCTTCCCAAAAATACATGCAGAATGGTTATTGGCGTGCTTAGTAAAAATTTTGTATACAGAATGAATGGAATTTTCTGACATGACATCCTACATTCCTTCAAAGTTGCCAATCACATGGATCCTTACCAACAGCAGGGATTGCGATGTAATTGAGAATGTAAAAATTCATTACTTCTGAGTGGATTGTCCGATTTTGCTAAAATTTTCATAGCTTGTGCAAGTGAATTTTATTCATTAAAAAAGAGCATGATAATAACAATACAAATACCAATAATAATAATCATAAAAATAATAATACCAATAACAACTGGACAGCAATAATGTGATCATTGGTGGTTATGAGATAATATTATTTCCTTTCTAGAATTTAATTACATGTACATCAAATATCTCTGAAGTAGGTATTGAATGGGAAAAAGGTGATATGACAAATCTATGAAGAGCTAAGAGCAGGGCTGGCTAAGAGGCTCTGTAACAAAACTACATATACTGTATAATGCTCCTTCATTTAATACCTAAAAAGAGCAATTGAAAATGTAAATCCCACTCTAAGTAAAGTTGCCAGTTCTAGTCCCACATGTGACTTAAAATGAGACTAGAACGGGCAACCTCCTGATTAACGTTAGAGTCAAAACCACGCAACCACGACAATACATACCTTCTTCATTTCATATGCCAGATGTTTGGTGTCGTAGACCTTGGGAAACAGCTGGTGAAGTTCAGCTTTGAATGTGGAGTAGCTACCTGATTAGAAGCAAATAATTTCCAGAGGTAATGTACAGCAAAATAATTTTGCAGAGTTACTTTTTCGCCATTGGTTAGTCCATGAACATTTTTGCTGGGTATTGAATTCACGGATACAATCCGTGAAAAAATCATGATCTCCTGACCTAACTAATAAAGATTTTTCAAGAAATAGAAAATGATTACTGCTATAAAAAAAAATGTTTTTAAATGCCGGAAAGTTATAAAAAAATGACCGTAGCATATTCTTAAGGTTATGTGTAGAAACACAAGCATACATGCAATTGAACCATTGAATTCCTAAGGACTATTTTCGTGGTCACCAATTTTACTGCAAAAATTAAACTACCACAGAAATTTTCCACCATACAGTATAGTCATTATCACTGTGAAATATAAGGACAACAAAACAAAACAAAACCTTAAAATGGCTCTACTGTACAAAAGAAATATCCTTCCCAATTATTTTGCAAAGAAATGTAAAACATAAGTCAAATGTGCGTGATCATCCTAGCATGGATAAAGGGCAGTTCCAAATGGGCTATAATGGAATTACATGCCATTTTGAGCTACATTTTTGCCTGTTATATAGCTCAGTGATAGCTTCTCATAGATCGGTAAAATACGTAAAACGTACTTTCAACTAAGTGCTACGATATACTGTATAGCAAGACAATTTTGCATTGTTTTCGCAGTTGGGTAGTCCATGAACATTTTTGCTGGGTATTGAATTCGCGGATATAATCCATGAAGAAAAGTATAATCTATCAACCAGACTTACAAAGATTTTTCAGGAAATAGAAAATTATTACTGCTACAAAAGAATGTTTTTAAATGCCGAAATACTATAATGAATGAGAAACCCTAATAAACATGCAATTGAAACATTGAAATCATTATCTTGCCACTTCAAAACGCAATGGTTGAAGTACTGTGTATATTAACCTTTTGTACAATCTTTTGAGGATTTGCGGTCAGCAATTTTACCACGAAAAGTGTGAAAATTAAACCCCCTGTGAAAATTTTCCACTTAACAGTATAGGCATCATCACAGTGAAATATAAGGACAACAAAACTGGATAAAAACAAATTACTTCCCATTCAAAACCTTACAATGGCTCTAATGCACAAAAGAAATATCCTTCCCACTTATTCTGCAAAGAAATGTATAATAAAAACAGATGTCAAATGTGCTAAATCATCCTAGAAGGGATAAAGGGCAATTCCACATGGAATTACATGCCATTATTTCATTTTTGTCTGTTATAGCTCAATGATAGCTTACCAAATGGAAAGGAAGAAATATTTCCATTGTCCACATTAAAGGCTTCAAGGTATGAAGAATGTTGGTATAGGAATTGCATCAGCGAATTTGCCCGTTTTGTTAATGAAACAGTGACCACTATTTCAAACAGATTCACAGCATATTAATGAGAGGCACTTTTTACAAAAATATTGTTTGAATTGAATGAATGAATGAATGAATGAATGAATGAATGAATGAATGAATGAATGAATGAATGAATGAATGAATGAATGAATGAATCTTTATTTCATTTCAATTCCATGGTTAACAACAACATCAATAACAATAAACATAATGAATGGTTGACAATCATCATCAAAACATTGTAAATAACAGAGAACATTATAAGCATGGTTTCCATTGTGGAATAGCTCTAAAGTAAATATAGCAACATCTTCATACTTGGTAGTGGTTTGTGGAACTTCTGATAGAACAGCATCAAGTCCGTGAGAAGATTGTGACCTATAATGGGCTGGAAAATATCAGAAACAATAAGAAACAAATTTTGAGAGATGCAAAGTTTAGCAGAATGACTTTTTGATACAAGTATGCACAGGAAGAAAGAAAATGCCCTGATAAATGTGATATCGTTTAGGATTGTTCTTGATTTCTCTTTAATGTTCATGAAGGTTTTTTTTTCAAATGAAACCATCATAATGTTATGCAAAAATATCCATTGTTTAACCATGAAATTTAAATAATAGAAATACGATGATCTACTAAAACATCAAGTTTGAATGATACTGTTCCTAACACTAATTTTTAATGATTTCTTACTTTTCCCTTTTTTACAAATGAGTGAATGGGAATACAATCAGCGGCGTAAGGTCTGCCCTGTTAGAGTTTCGTTGCAATCAAGCATGTTACGGCAGACGACTAGGGACAGGATTCTCTCACCCTCTCAATCATCCCCATCCCAATCCATCAAATTGCGACTAAGTTAAAAATATGCAAATTTTTCATCAAATGAGAACATTTCTGTAGAATGAATTATCAAACATACCTTTTTACTCTCGACCAGAGCACGGAAGACTTCGGTAAAACCCATTAGTTTATCCACAACTCTACCAGAACAATATAAACAAAAAATGACAAGATTTATTGGATGAACTCTGTTTGAATCATTGTGTCGATCAGAGATACCGTTCTTTTGGTGAATCGTGTTGATATCTTTCAAACAAACAAACAAACAAACAAAATCTAGATGAATACTTGACCGCACATGGTTGAAATTTTGACCATGATATTATAAGAAATCACAAATATTTTTGGCCAATGTTACAAAATTTTGGACCCCCAAATCTTTTAAACAGGGATCAAAATAATTTTTCAAATGAGGAGTTATCATCATTCTTTCTGGAATGCTGCATTATTTATTTGACCACATCATACTTGAACAAAAAAGTTAAATTTTGTATACTTTTCTAACAAGAGAAGAAAATGTAAAACTTTTTGTGCTTGTAGGTTGCCTTCTCAAGGAGCCAATGGGGGATGTAAATCAAAACTTTGGAAATTAATAAAATTTGAATGGATCATGTGATTTTGATCAGCTTTTCAATATGATAATTTAATTTCTCTCCATCCTTTCCCAGCACATTAATGTCTGAGGTTAATTCCCGCTTCATGTTTCTACCTGTTTGCAAGCTTGATCTGATCCTCTTCCAAACCCTCTATGTTTTCCGCTGCCATAACTCGTACCCTCATCTGAAAAAAAACGAACAAAAGAAAATAAAAGATAATCCATTACAATCGATAACTGAACATAACAACATTTATCATAATCTATACATGAATGTCTGGAAAATCTGTGATAATAATAATAATACACAACATTTATATAGCGCTTAATACAAAATGTTTCTAAGCGCTCTATGCATTATGACCCGGCTATAACCAATCGGCGCTCACTGCATTCAAGGAATTTCTTCCTGCCGGTACCCATTCACCTCACCTGGGTTGAGTGCAGCACAATGTAGAGAAATTTCTTGCTGAAGAAAACTGACGCCATGGGTGAGATTCGAACCTATGACCCTCGGGTTGTAGTGCAGCCAGCAACAGCCACAACATTCCTTGCTAGAGTGAGCATTATCGACTGTATATCAGTTTGCACGATGGCAAGTGTGGTCATTAACCCTTTGAACCCTGACTTATTTTCATATTTCGTGAGCTATACCCCGAGTTATTTTACGTTTTGTGCATTCTTGACTTTTGTCAAAAATTTGAACAATTCAATTCTTTGTTAATGTTTTTTGTTATCTTTAATCACATAAATTCTGTATTGGTCTACTATAAAAGTGTATTCAGCACAGAATAAAATAATGATTAAAAGGGAATGTGCTGACAAATAAAATGAAAAAGTGATTTTACTTTCTTGGCATGGCCTGAAAACCGGCCATTAGGGTTCAAAGGGTTAATATTGCATTTTTAATACAATCTCAAAATCTATTTTGAATAACGACCCATACCCTATTGACAAAACTACTGTTTGTGAATCTTGGCTTTGCAACATACATTTATTTTGAATAAATGTTGCCCCTATCCCCATTCAGTATTTTGTATTTACAGTGAAAAAGCAAACTGTAGTGAGCAACATCGAACAAGAAGAAGAACAAGCGAAAACGAAGTGTACTACACTGGAACCTTACTGGAATGAGCTAGTACACTGGACTGCACGAATGAGCTATGAACTGGACCGAGCTAGATTTGTAGTGCAGCCAGCAACAGCCGCATCATTCATTGCAAGAGTAGTGAGCAGTATATGAAGAATAATGTATCTGCTCCCTATTCTGCAGGCACACACTCTTGGCTACGATTTTTCATAGTGCATAATCAAGAGTCTGAATTCTCAGACCACTTCAGGATACGGCAATGTAGTCTGTAATTTCAGACTCTGTATGATACATGGCATATGCACTGCACAAAATGCAACACCTAAAGCCCATTATCTATGTCTACAGACTATCTTCACACGAAGGGAGTGTTGTTTGAAAATTGCAGTTGATCGGAACGCGCCATTTAAAGTCATTGCTTCAGGCACGTCTTGTGAGAAATACACATCACACACAAAAGAAAATGCATGCAACTGATTTGCAGCTCATTTGCGATCAAATGCAACTTTCGAACAACAACCCCTTAGTGGTATGAGCTGAAGCGAGGTAATGCAAAGATATCTTCAACATTTTTTATGCTATCCAGGATCCAGGCCCCTACAGTGAAACAATAAATAAAAGAAAGAAAACTCTGTATCATGCACCGCTTATACACTTAACAAAATGCAACACCTAGCCAATGATCTGTGTCTACAGACTATCTGCAAACTTACGTGCAAAAGCAAGGTAATGCACAGATGTTTTTTTTGTGTTTTATGATACTCAAGCCCCTTCGGTGGAAACAGGAAATAAAAAAAGAAACTTACTTTATGTGTGACATCAGTATCAAAGTGAGTGTTGAGGATGGGAAAGGAGTCTTGAATCACAAGTTGAAGAAGAAGACCATCTAGTTCTGTGATAAGAGAAAAATAATGAAAATTATTTATAATAACAAAAGGAATAGAAATAATGCGAAGAAGAAGGTGAAGAAGAACAACAACAACACAGCATCTCTACAGCTCATATCACTTGACAAACAATACTTGTACATAGCTGCCATTAGTAATAATCCTGCTACAAATGATTAATCTTCACATATCATACAGCCAAATGCATGGTGCTTTATGTGTCCAAAGGGGGTGTTGTTCAAAAGTAGCAATTGATCGCAAGTTGCAGTTGATCGGAACGTGCCAATCAAAATCACTGTTTCATGCGTGTCTTGTTAAATGCGCATACCGTGCGCGAATGAAAATGCATGTTACAATGTGCAAATTTGTAATTGATTTGCAATTGATTTTGAGCAACACCCCGATAGATTGGTAATCTTTCACGTATTTAACACAAAATTGAACAAACTTGAGGCTAAAACTAGTAATGGTTACTAAAAGTTAGTCACAGTTCACATCTATGTGACTAAGGGGTGTTGTTCGAAAGTTGCAATTGATTGCAAAATGCAGTTGATTGGAATGCGCCAATCCAAATCATTGTCTCATGAGCATCTTGTCAAAAGAGCAGACTGTGTATGAATGAAAATGTGCGTTACAATTTGCAAAGTTGCAATTGATCGCAAACAATTTGAAATTGTAACATGCATTTTCTTTTACGCATTGTATGCGCTTTTAACAAGACACCCATGAAACAATTATTTTGATTAGACAATCCAATCAACTGCGACTTGTGATCAAATGCAACCTTCAAACAATATCCTCTTTTTCTAAAATGAAACGTATATCAACCCTCTATTCAAGAGGTATGAGGTACACACTTGCAGGCTCCTTGACCCCTAAGTATGAGGCATGGGCACAGGAATAGGGGCTCACCTTCATATTCTCCAACTGTTAGCTCATCTCCTGCTTGTGCATCTGCTAGCCATTCTGTTAGTCTTGTGAGAGCATCGCGTTGCAAGTCCTCATCCATACACCTGATAATGATAAGGCAAAAAAACACATTTTTAATGCCCTCAACCAACTGACCCTCTAAGAATGGCATGACATGAACTCTCTCTTTTTTTTTTTTTTGCTTCTCACCAAAATTAAAAAAATTATCAATATATGTGAATATGACAGCCCTTTAGCTTTCCATTCCCTTATAAGCCCTATTTCCCTCCTGACTGTTAAAATTGTGTGCGAAATGAATTGGGAAAAAAAATGACCAACCCATTTTTTTTCAAAAATGACCCTGGAGGACATCGAAATAATTTTAGGGGGCCTATTAATGATACAGTTGAACCTTGTTATAACGAGGTCCTTGGGACCAGCAAATTTCCTCTTTATATTGAAGCCTTGATATGTCAAGGATAAAATACAGAAGAGTAAATAGAGATGAGACTGTAGAAAATCATGTGGTTATTAAAAAAGAGACTGTTATATTTTGTGTTCTTTATAACCAGGTTTGACTCTAATCATATAATTAGCAGAATTAAATAAATACAAATAAACAGAATTTTTTTTGCAGGCATGCACAATTTTGTGGCGATTACAATACCTACAGCTGAGAATATAGAATGCCGCCCCCCCCCCTCCCCCAGTCATTTAGGCATCATATAGTGGATGAACTACTTGCCAACGTGAAATTAGCGGTATGCCTGAGATTGAAACACACAAACTTCTCATTTCAAGATGGACAGAAAAGAGTGATTTCAAAATGTTTGTTATATTGCCCACGTTGTATTTAATTGAAGACTTTTCCCCCTATTAATGCTCATTAATCTGATACACTTCTCACAGACCTAAATCAAAAGTAATGGAGCAAAGACACAGTATTTGTTAAATCAACCTGAAAGGTTTATATGAATTTTCTTTTATACCTTGAACAAAACAAGGAAGGGAAGATCATGGTTTTTTAATTATACCCCAAACCTTTGGAGCCAATAACAAATCTTATTAACAGAATCCTTGAACTGCCATCTGAGAGCATATCTGTTTTTACCTGACTAATTATTTCATTTCTTGTATTTTACTGTGCTGCAGTTACAAAAAGGTTCAGAAGATTCTAAAATAATATTTATTACTTTCTATCTTCTTTATCTTTTCACTACCTGTTTCTTGGTCTTTGTTTCTAAAGCGCCATGAGCACCATTGGGTGAGCCTGTGCACCATACAAATAGCCACCATTATCATTATCAATATCTTTATCATTATTATTATCAACAACAAAAAAAGAGAAATTTCATTACCTAGCAACCTGAACTGGTTTGGTTTGTGCCTGCTTCCTCACTTCCTCTTCCTCATCTCTCGTCAGATAGCTTAACCCTTCATAGAAAAGCTGCAACAAAACAATAGGTGGGTTTACTTAAATTTTCAAATTTATGTGCGTTTAACTTAGTTACCTGGTATTCCATAGACGGGTTGATAACAATAGGACCACAATACTTGGAATCCAGTTTGCATACATCACCTGTTGCTATGTCGGGCAAGCCTCGGGCAAGCTTTCGAGTTGTCAAGAATAACCTTTGTGTTAGAGGTATGCATAAAATTTGCATCTATTAGTAAACCCGCCAATTGAGAATCGACCACTGTGAGCAGAAGGGACAAAGATTTTGGACAAAGTAAACAACTCCATTCAGACCTTCACAATAGCTTCACAGAAAGAAAAGAAACTCCCCCAATTGTAGTATCAAGCCTGATTGACATTTCCCTGCAGAATAATAGCAATTGAAATTTCCTTTGTGTGTCCATAGCTATTGTATCCTTGTTCTTTCTGCTCGCAATAAATGTGGGCTCAAGAACGTTTCAGAACAAAGTTTAATACTTATACATCTCGGAGTCTATTGGAGATCCATCATAAAGAGAATCAGAAGCAGAGATTGGACAAAAACCCTTTGTGTGATTATTACTGGTTTCAGACATCTTCAAAATTGCCATGAACTTGACACAACATCAGTTTAAAGCCTTTTCCATGACATTACCAACGTTTAAAAAAAAAGTACTAACCATTCACAGAGGCTACATTACGAAGCAATGAACAACTTTTATTCATGGCTTTGGGCAGAAATTAACATTATATTTAAGTGGATTGCCAGCATTTATCAGGTAACCAATCATAATTAGAATTAAAAGTCGATTAAAGACTGCAGTGAACCAGAGTCACAAAGAGTAAGTGAGAGATTAAAGCCATTGTACTTATGCATTCTGCAATAAATTATGCTGTTTGTATCATGTAGAGCTTTCACAGTGAAACTTCACTGGCCCCTTTATAGCGACAAGAATGATGTGACCATATTACTCCGGGGCTGTGCCAGTCAGTCAAATAGTTGCATCAAACATCTTTTCAGGAAGCATAGTTCAAACCGACCCTTCTCATACATGCATTGCGGTAGAGGGGGGGGGGGGGGCTTTGGGGGCACCACTCCCAGGTTAGAGCTAGGATGGTGCCAAATTTGTAGTAAAAATGATGCTAACATTGCTGAAGGGGCACAAAACTTAAAGCTGCTGACCTTTGTTTTACTGGTCAGCCCCGCTC
>BQKZ01000012.1:316743-333515 GCA_036244855.1 Temnopleurus reevesii
GGGGGGGGGGGGGGGGGGGGCTCGACAAAATGCCCCGCCTCTCCCTCGACTGGGCAGGAGATTTTAAGTCCTGCTAGAGGACAACTTCCTTTAGAACAGGAATGAGACGGATTGATGGAGGTCTCGAGTTCAAGGGGCCGCAAAAAGTTAGGCACTCGCTTTTCTTGGTTCGTTAATGGAGATGGTAAATGAATTTACTGACCTTCCCGCGATGCAGTCACTTTGTCATTAAAAAAATCCAACAGTATAAAACTGAGTAGTCAAAAGTTAAATTTCCCATGCAACAAATTTTGAGGGATATCATGTGTGCACACTAAAATAAATAAATTATTTTTAAAAAATGGGTGTAAAATTTTATTGCTTTAGGGAGCAAAATTATGCACCACTAGGAACAATATAAGGTGTAATATTGCACTTTTTACGTAGAGGAGCAATATTTAAAAAAAAAAATCCGGCAGTTGTAGGGCTCGAACCCGCGTCATGGAGGATTGCTCCATTTTAAGTCAGACAATTTACCGACTGAGCTGTTTGTGTCGGGTTTGTGTTTCATAAAGCTGTGCGCAGTTCGATGCGATATGACCTTGTATTATTTTGTTAGAGTTTCTTCAAAGTTTTGTTGTTGTTTGTTACTCTTATTCATTAACCCGCTTGAAAATAACTGACTATTAAGGAAAAGGTACAAATCCTTTGTGCACCTTTTATCTGTGTCCTTTAAAATGAGAGTAAGTACCCAAAAATGATAATTTTTCAACAGATGCAGAAAAATTGGGCGAGCAGAACAAAAAAAGTTTGAGTGAAATTGGACAACTAATACGAAAGTTATGGATGTTTGAATATCTAGACAAATTGGCAACTGATGACGTCATAGGTGCACAAATGACTATTTATGATATTGATATCAATGATAAAAATGTTACTTTTTTCCCCCTGATATAATTTCCTGACAAGTGTAACTGTATATCTTCATGATAGATCTATATGTAACTCCCATGTTTTCATGTTTACATTAATAAAACTTTTATGTCTTTCTGTGAAAATGATGAATTTTTAACTATAATATAGATAGGATGAATGGTTAGTTGTGCACCCATGACGTCATCAAATTGGCAACATTCCTGGAAATTTGCACTGATTTGCCTGTTTTTTTCTAATCTTGAAAAATATATAACTTTGTTATTATAATTGTCCGATTTTCCTCAAATTTTTTTTGTTCTGCTCACTATCTTTTTCTGCTTCGGTAAAAAAAATATCATCTTTGGGTAGACTCTTCTTTTAAAGCGACATCCTGCCCCCCCCCAGACAATATTTTTGTGAAAAGAAATTTCAGAAATAAAACTTTTTTTCTTTTACATAAAAACAGAGAACATACCATTCAAACATGTAGCATGCCCCACATCTTAGAAGAACGCTGGAGCTAAAATTTCCAAAGCATATATCGTGTGAAGAATATCTCAATTTTTTGTTTAAGTATGTTTGGACCATGTTGGGATGACTTTTGTAAAAAATATTTGTAATCTAAACCCAGTATTTCGGCCCCAAATGGTCCACACTTCACAAATCAAGCGGCCATTTTATGGAGATCTATATAGGTACCATGTTCGTAGGTATTAAGGAATATAAAGTTTATTGACTCGACATAGGCGATAGGGCATGTGCACATTGTACAGAGCAGCATGCCATATATGCCACTGAATCCCCGTTAAAAAAAAAATAATAAAATGGTGCGTGTTTACATTATAGTTTGGACAATTTGGTGCTGAAGTAGGGGTTTAAATTACAATTCTAAAAGAAAATTCATCCCAACAGAGTCCAAAACCTACAAACAAATGGAAATATTCTTCACTTTTGATTTATGATTGATGCTTTTCTGGAAATGTTAATTTGTTTTCTCCCGATAGGGCGCATGCTACATGTTTGAATCATAAAAAAAGTGTTTCATTTATGAAATTTCTTTTCACGAGGACATCTGTCCACCTACCCCCCCCCCCCCCCCAAAAAAAAAAAAAAACTGGGGTAGAACTGTATCCGCCAGCGCATTCAGTACCATGCTATTATTCCATTTTAATATGCCTTTCTACGTGACATTATCTGCCGCTGCAGCTAGTTCGGCGCATATTGACTGGGCGAAATCACAACGCAAACCTGCAAAGGCAGCCTGCAGCCTTTCGGATTTGTTTGCTGGTTTTCCTCCGAGATTAGCATTTTCCTCGCCTATTCTGAAATTGACCGAGTGTTAAGTAAGTTTCAAATATTGGAATTTTCTGAATTGAAGGGTTTTATTTCGTTGTTTGATGGGAAACCCGCCTCGATTGCATTTTATTTGTCCATACTCCATTGGTGTGAATTAATTGTGTGGTAATGACTCAAATTGCCATATGTGGGACTGTAGTAAAATAACAAACTTGTCTTGTACTTGTCTTGTCTTGGTTAAGCCAAGGTTGAGTCGGCTTATGCAGACTAGCTGCTGTACTCTGAAAAAAAGAAATAATAATACATGCGATTTATAAAACGCCATTATCCAATTTGATTAAATGCTCATTCTTCATTTAATTGTGTTCTTGCAAAGCCAAATGTTCAACTCGAGAATAAGAATAAGAATAAGATGAAAACTGTAGCTGTATGGCTTTGCTTTTGGTGATTGGCCCATATTCCGATAGTGAGGTTTAACTTAACCCTGGACTAACTCATTGTTATTTAGACCCAGGCTATTCAAAAATTAAACCAAGAGTCTAAAGAACAATGACTTAGACCTGGGTTAAGTTAAACCGCGCTATCAGAATACGGGCCGTTGATTCTTTGAACTTGAATATAGCGAAAAATAGCGAAATAAGATTAAGAAGAGCGAGAAAGAACAAAATAAATAATTCCAGAGCCTCGAGAATCTGGCATGAATCATAGGGAAACAAGGCAGGTAACCACTATTTAACCAATTTTGCTTTTTTGGCCTAATTTTCGAATTTACTTTCAAAGTTTCATAAATTCATGTCATGTAATATTAATATTGATAGGCTATGTATAGAAAAAAATGTCAAAATTACAAAGAAAGGCTTTTTATTTTTCTCCATATTCAATTTTAGCCATCTCATGAAATAGGCCGCCTCACTAGTCCCTCCCACGTCTCTTTTGTATACGAAGGCTATGGAGATTCGATGAGTCCACAGCCGCTGACGAATGAACGCAAGTCTAAGGAAGGATGGACTATTTCATGAGAATGCCTTGATTTTAGATCATGCACTCAATGTTGGCTATGTGACAATTTTCTCCTTTTCTCCGTATCATTAATTGATCGACAACAGGTTACGATCCAGCTGTATTATTTGCACTACAGTTGAATTGAGGTTCATCTTGAAGAAGATGAACCAGCGTCCATTTTCAATGGGGCAAACCGAAAACGAAGACTTTGCTGCTGCATCCTCCAGCACCATCTCCAGACCTGTCAACTTTGGCGGCCAGGAATTCAGCCCTGCCAAAGCAGTCAGTCCCCACAAGCAGAGGTCGCCGCCTTGCAGAGAACAGTCTGGGAGACCGTCTACCCCGTTCCCAGAAAACGATGTGCAGTTCGTACAAACGTTCAATGACTCGGCTTCAAATCACCAATTAGGGAGTCTCGTGCTGAACAGTCCTGGCAATGGGGATGAGCCGTATTCTGATGCAGGTGCTATGGGTGGTGCGCAGCCCCTCAACCATGCTAACCTTTGCTTGTCAAGAGACTCGGGTGATGCCCTCCATCACCATCAAGAGCATCAACCAGGGCCTTTGTTCTTCTCGCAGCAGCAATCTTGGCCGCCAGAGAGCCACAAGCTATACTACAGCCAAAGCCTAGATTTGGAAAACAGTGGTATGCAAAGGACTAATCCATTTGCGCTAGGTCAAAGGTCAGCGTCGTGTGATGCCTCGCAGGGCAGTACAACGCCTACATCACCAGTGGAAAGAGACGAAAGGGTGCCGAACTCGACAGTCAGGAGATCAAGAGTTTGGAAGTATGGTCGGAGAAGTAGTGGGAATCACAATGATAGGCAGCCATTTACATTCAGTGTAAATTCTTCACAGGCAAGGTGAGACACTTTCCCATTTTTTCTTACATGTACTTTGTTTCTCAAACAATATCTACCCTAAATTTTACAGCCATAATGTTTTTGTGCATGCATGCAATATCAATAGCACAAAGCTGGAATATTTTACAAGTGGTTGAATCTGTGATTCCTTACCATAGTTAGAGATTATTATCGATGAACACAAGTGACACAAGTATTTTGCGAAGTTTTGTTTTATTATGATAAATTGAATATACAACAAAACTTGTTTAGAAATGACCGCTTGTCAGCTATATTGCTCCCCTCATGACAAAACTACAGTCAGTTCTATAAAAACTGTCTTCCTACATTACCTTTCGTTGAGTGCTAAACCCTCGTGACAATATCTAGAATACTGTAAATGTCTATATTTTAGCGTGAATATTTTTCACACATTTGTTTGTTGTTATTTATCCTGTTTTAGAGATTATATATACTCAAGTCTAATGAGTGAAAATTCATGTTTGCGAACTTTGCGAAAATGAAACCCCAGTGAAAATTTCAGCTAGTACAGTAATGTCTCTTCTAATTTTGTCCACAGCGGTTCCATCACAGGCGTCGATCAGAACAGTGCTAGATTCTTTGGAAAGAGGTCCTTTTCTAATTCAAGGAATGATGACTCTTGGTAAGTTATGGGAAGGGATGCAAATTCATTTCTATTAAACGTTTATACAGTCAGCTCTGCCTAAGTCAGACACGTCAAAGTCAATTAATTGCCTAAGTCAGCGGGTTTTTATTTAATACGTGTTATTTACCTCTTCATGTTCGAATTTCATCTATGTCAGGCAGATTTTTATGGTCCCAAGTGATTTGACTTAGGCAAAGTCAACAGTACATGAATGATAAATTCATGATAAATTGTTTGATCAATTAGAAAACAGGTTAAACGTTTGAAATCCTTTTGCTCGGATCATTGAGCTATGAATGTAAGAAGAACTATATGGAACAATGGTCTTGATTGGCCAGTTTCATCAGCATCATCTTGCAAATAAACATAATACTACGCATGTTACACATATACACTCAAATCTCATTATGAAAAGCACTGATGTAATGAGCTCTTGTTATAACAAGGTCATTTTCATGGTCACATCTCTTTGTATTTTATTGTATTTTGGCCCTTCTATAACAACATTTCAATGTAAAGAGGTAATTTATCTGGTCTCAATTACCTCGTTATAACGAGGTTAGACTGTACCACCTTTCCAAAAGACCATGATGTAGAAAATTAAGATTTATAGTCAATAGAAATCGCCAGTTGTAGTTACATATTCTTTGAAATCTACAATAGAATTCAATCTATGGGTTATGCAGAAAAGTGTACGTGACAATCGTAATTTGAATCATAATTTGAATGATATCATCATCATGTATAATGGATAAGGGAGGGGGATGCTGTAAGAAAGTTGCAATCAAATGCAAACAATTTTCCAATTTTGAAGTGCATATTCCAATAATCAGTTAAAACGAAAGAGACATCTAAAATATAATTTATTAGTGTGGGAGCAGTAATGAACTGTAAATCTATTCTAATATCGCCTCAATTTGTTTGGGAAATATAAAACTCTTCACAAATGTATGAATTGTTTCAATCTTTGTTTAGAAGTATTTAACAATTGACTGCTGAATGAATAATTGAAATATGGCTTATTAATTGATTGATGGATTGATTCAACATCTCCCTCTAGGTCAGCCGAGCCCACCACCAAACAGTTCATCAGTGAGGAACGAATGACAGCCGAGATGCACAACCTCAGCTTGGATGGTGTCCCCCGGCAACCGATGGCACCGCATCCCTCACCATCCACCTCCCCATCTCGCCCCACACCCCCTTCCTCATCCTCCACACACTTACCCTCCTCCTCCACACACCCACCTTCCTCTGGTGCTGCGCCCAACATGAACCTCCCGTCCACCAGCGGGCATGGTCTCCATGGCAACTCGTCTGACCTCCTAAGGCATCATCAGTGTCATCATCACCCTCATCATCAACATCAACATCATCCCAGATCAAGAAGCTATGCTGAAGTGGTACTTGCCAACTTGGAAAGAAGGTAGGCTACCCTGCACAAGTCAAATATATTGATATACAGTAGGTAGATACTAGATTCTTTAAAGGGTTTGTTTCAAAATATTACTTTAACTCTGTCTAAGATTTAAAAAAAAATCAAATACAAGCCTCAACATTGTAGAATGCTGGAGAAGTTCAAAAGAATTCTTTTCATCCATTTTGATGAAGATGGAAAGAGGCTAAATACCAAAAAGTTCAAAAGGAGTCATGAATAATCATTGACAAATATTATCAATTGCAAGTATGTGATAGTGGTTCATGCTCAAAAAAATCTTTGTCATGCACACAATTCTAATACAGTGGCAACTGGGTATAAGAAGGTGCTTGGGACCGTCAAAAGCGCCTTGTTATAAAAGTAATCTTGTTATAACAGGGCTCTAACAAAAGTTATAAAGAGCTGGGACCAGATTTTGAACTCTTTTTATAATGAATTTCTTGATATCAGATCTCTGTATACAATGTTTCCATTGTACTTGCAGTTTCTAGGTCTAGGGCTACCATTTTGGCCCACAGCATTTCATGGATTGATATTCGTTTGCTTTCTCCCACAGGCTGGAGGATGATTCTGATGATGAAGGAGTGGAAGAAGACATGCTGCCAAATCAGGGCAGTGGTCATCGGCTCGAGATGACCCCTCATTTGGTCAATGCCCTCAAGGCCAAAGGATCGTCCAGTAGCGTGCTACCGCAAGATATAGTCAAGAAAATGTAAGCTTGTCATGGTAATCTTGTTACTTATAGTTATGTTAACTATTTAAACTTTTTAACTTTGAATAGGATGAAAAGTCAAACAGCATCTGAAAATATCTTTTCAGGTCATATTTCACATGTCCATTATGATTTTACTGTAATATTTCAATGTTGGTGAAAAGCAATAAAAAGAAGTTCATGTCAGGCAATGTTTAGAGAGTTGGTCGGTTATTGATGTTATCAATAATACAACACCTACTGCCCACTGTTTCTTTCCAAAATAGTAAACTTGATATTACATTTTCTGTAGATGGGTGGCTAGTAGATAAAGATTCATCAAACTTTAATGAAATTAAATGTTGATTACTCATTATTTTCTTTCATTGAATTACATAATTCTTAATTTTTCTGTACATATATTTCACTGTATAATAATCACATCCATCCCAATCTAAAAATATTCTCTTTGATTAAATCTCAGTGTGTCATCACCTTGCATGGAGCTCGTGCTATGGAGACCGCCCTCTATCATCAACCCAAGGTTTGGCCCCGATCCGTTGTCATCATCCCCATCATCTCCGTCGTCATCAGGTTCAGAGCTGGCACCCATCATGGAAGTAGAGGTGGAGAGGGAGAGAGCGGAGGCAGCGAGTAGCCTGGCAAGGACATCCCAACCTTATGGGGGAATCCCCGGGTCAGCTGATGGTGGTGCAGGAATGCAGGAAGACGTGACTTTACCAGACTATGATGAAGAAATGGATCTTTGATCATGCCCGTATGTAGATGATTTCATTTGTGCAATTCAATGCTGAATGCTCTGTTGTGTCACAAAGGATGGCAAGGAACTCCTAGCCGTATGAGGGTAGTCCCTGGATCAGCTGGGTGTAGTGGTGAAATGCTGGTAGATGTAATGCTACCAGACTATGATGGAGAAAGCGCTCTACAATCCAGCTGTATGTGGATGACTTCATTTGTGAAATTCAACCCTCAAGACAAGGTCAACGGATTTGACTTGGTACCTTCCAGTCTTACAGGGAAATCCAGATAGCAGCTCAATGTGGTTGTGGTGCTATCAAGGTGAAAGATGCTATTTGACTGCACAACACTGGTGTTGCCACGAAGTTGCAATAGATCGCATATCATCTCCAAAGCAGTTTAAAATTGTAACACGCATTTTCATTTGTGCATAATATGCACTTTCAACAAGACGCACATGGAACAATGGTTTTGATTGGTGCGCTTTGATCAACTGAAACTTGCGATCATTTGCAACTTTTGAAAGACACCCCCTATGATGTTGAAAGGGATCTTTGATCAGCATGTGTGTGGATGACTTCATCTGTCCAATTCAACCCTCAAGGCTAGGTTATAGGTCACATCCTGACCTGGTACCCTCCATTTTTACAGGAAAATCCCAGTAACTGCTGAATGTAGTTGTGGTGATAGAATGCTGAAAGATGTTACTTTACGGCACTCTTATGTGGAATTGGAATTTGATTCAACTACTTTTGGATACATCAGCTGTGCAATTTGACCATTTAATGCTTGGTCACAAGATCTAGGAAACACCATGTTTGTTACTTTTTGCTGAAGATGGAGTAGGCAAATTATTTCAAATATTTTGAAAATTATTTCGGCAAGAAAAGCAGGTTTTGTTTATTTATTTTTTAGTCAATGAAAGATTTTTTTTTTTTATGTTGTTCACATTTATGAAACATCAGATCACACACAAGTGACTTGCATGCAAAGCTGAATTTTGCTTTCAATCTTGCTGTTGAGAGAGGAAATATGTGCCCTTTTTGTTAACATGATGTTTGTTGTGAAAATATAATGGTCACATGTGACGTCTGCCCAAAGGATTCTGTGCTTAGTTAGAATATTTGAGGTGTTAACTTACTTTTGGCTATCAGATAAAAAAGTGAAGCTAAAATTGCCTCTTTTACAGAGATGCCCGCCAACCTTCCAGAAATCCATGTATGTATGAGCATAGAAAATGATATGAGAATCACTAAACAGCTGAACTGGATATTTTTCATTAGAGAAAGAATTTCATGAATCATGCTCTCTCTCTCATGAGGAATCATTTGATCCAACTGTTTATTGCTTCACATCATTTGGAAGTTTGTCGTCTCTGCTTTCACAGCGCTGCATAAAGATGATGTTGTTTCCAACCCCCATGTGTACAAGACTTTCATTGATTCACTTTTAATGTCACATATCATCAATTGGAATAGTATTGCTCATTTTTCATTGAGTTGTTTCATCATCTAAAAGAAATTGAGATTTTTTTTCCTGTTTTGAAAATAAAAGAATGGTTTTCCCTGTACTATTTGAAGGAGAAAGCTTGGCATGTAAGTTCATTGCTACATGTATTATTTTGACATTTCTTGTAAAATGAATATGGTCTTATGATGTTATTCATTTTAGTGTATTGGAATGTGTGGCTTATCATTATAATTTACCAATGGAATATTCCAAGTTAATTATCATTTCTGTTACCCTACCAGTGGTCCATTTCTCAACAGCCTTTCTGTGAAATTCCTGGATTTAAAAATTTTAATGTCTCATATCACTTCTAGGATTTCCACTAGAAAAATGCTGCAATATATCCTTGATATACACCAGAAAGCCACTGCACATTGTCATATTTAACTCCTTTTATTGAATAATAAAATAATTGGAATCCATCTCGACAAAGTTACTCCAGTTCTCTAGTGACTGGAGGAATCCAACATGATGATGAGGAGGAGGAGGAGGAGGAGGAGGAGGAGAAGGAAAAGAAGATCTCTTTTGTCTAAATGTCATATTTCAGAAAGAAATTATTTCATTGTCAAGAAATAGACCACCGTTAGCATTGCAGACATGACAATTTGCATAGAATTCCACAGAAACATTATCCCAGCTCCATTTCTATATAGATTTATCGATTGTGAAGGTGGATTTGACAAACACCTGAAAATTGTTTTAATTATTGTGTGCTGCAATCATTGTATGCTGCAATGTTCTCCGTTTTCAAGTTAAGTGCCATTATGTTTCCTAAAACTCAAACGTTTTGTTAGATTGTATTTTGAAAATTTTTTCAGACACAAAATTGAGAGATTGCTGACTATTTGTGTTGCATGCTGCCAAATTGTGTTGTTGCATACTTAGTAGGGAATAATGATATGTTAAGAAAAATTGTGCGATTGTGAATTTTGTGGGAGAGATTCAAATATTGCTGTATCTCTTGAAATATGTTTCAAGCAGCAAAAAAAAAAACCACCCTTGTTATTGCTACCAACTTTCTCTTCAGTTTTTCAGCTTATGGGTAGCACCTCCATGTATTTCACAAATGTCATGACAACAATTTGTGAGTTATGTTGGACAACTCCACTTTCAGTATGTTTTATCATTAACTTCATTGGAATGGAGTTAGAAACATTGGATGCATTTATTGTATTCATTTATCATATCTATTTTCATGTTATTCTTAGCATTAGATCATATACCACCTGTGATTTTGTTTAGTTTCCTTTAGAAAGGAATTTATCCATATTGTGCTGCACTCATCCCAGGAGATGGAAAAGGTGCAGGAAGAAATGGGCAATTCAATGGCTTTGTCTTGTCCATTACACTAACAGCAAGTACATGTCTTCATGGAATTGGTGAGTTGAACAACCCACCACATATAAACTTCCATAGGAGTATTTGTTATTCAGTGTTGTTTATAATGAGTAAACAATTTATTGATATATCATCTACAAGCTCTACTGCTAAGAGTAAACCTACTACAGTATGTCACATATTTGTTTTGTGCTGGTCATTTGAATGATGGAACCGTCTTATATCAGGGATTTTGTAATATGGGGGTCTCATAATTTTTATACAGGGCCTAATTACAGCCCATCCTCGTTATAAAGAGCACTGATATAACAAGATCTCGTTATAACGAGTTTGACTGTACTAAAAATCATGGAATGCTCTGATGAATATACTTTCTCCCATGTCAGAAGATTCACTGTAAACATGGCAGATAAACAAAGTTTAAAAAATGTAAAGTCTGTCAAAATTACTTTTCTAAAGAAAGAAACAGCCTTTGACTATGATCAATGTCAAGAGATGAATTTGCATATAATTTCTTGTCTATATAGTTTTCTTCAAAATAGCAGAAAATCAAATTATTTTCTCCTGGGAAAAATGTAGATGGTACGAGAAGAGCCATCTATTTTGTCCATTCTCTCTTTGTCTGCCATGTTTGGAGTGTCAAAGTGATTGGGAGTTAGTCCCGTTTTGTAGTGCCTTCCCAAATTTCCGGTTTGTAGATGTATAATCATATCATGTTATTCACAGTGAATATTTTGAACATGTTCAACTAATGAGAAGTTTCTCTGTCATGACTTTAATGTTTATTTGTGCATTGCAGAATAAGCATTTTCTTTGTGATAAATGGAGAGAGACGTTTAGCCCATAATATTTTCTCTTATACAGTGGAACCTCATTATATAGAGGTCGGATATAGCGAGATACATGTTATAACAAGGTAATTTAATTGGTCCCAGCTCTTTATAGTTCTTTGTTTTTTCCCTGATATAGTGAGGAACCTGATATAACAAGGTAATTTTCATGGTCCCAAGGACCTCGTTATAAAGATGTTTCACTGTACTGATCTTTGGTTCCTCCTGTGTATTTGAGAACTGCTAATGGGACATGCCATATGAGAGACAATTCTTTGAGGAAGTTTTGAAGCAAAATAGTGAATCTTGAACAAGTATCTGTTGATTTGTAGGAATCGGTGCACTTACATGTCTAGTGAGTTAGCTACACTATCAACATTATTTACGATCAAACAATGCCTCATTAAAATCTTTACAATGTTTGTGCTATTCCAAAGAATTGTCTTTCCCTATTTTTTTGCAAATTGCATTGGTGAATGAGAGACTTCTTTGATTATATACAAGAATTACGGAAGATTTGAATGAGAAGTTGTTCATTTTATGATTTTTTTAATATTTTTTTTTTTTTACTCATGTTCGTACACGGCAGAGAATGTGAAAAAAAGACACAATCTAACGAGATAAAGATAGATTAAATCACCTTTTTAGATTTATTGTTATAATGAAATTGTACAGTATTTTTGTGGTCATGAAATGACTCTTTGTATGTATGTATTTTGGTAATAAAATATGTGTTTAAGTGTTACAAAATGGTCAACTGGGTTTTATGTTGATGTGGAAAAGTTTGCATTTAAATCTACTGAGTATGCATTGAATGATTTTTATTTTTATGTTGAAAAGATAGCAATTGAAATAATTCTTGCCTTATCCCAACATGAATAAACACTAACAGTGTTTTCCGAGATACAGTGGAACCTTGCTATAAAGAGGTCAGATGTAGCGAGATACCTGTCATAAGAAGGTGATTTTATTGGTCACAGCTCTTTATAGTTCTTTGTTTTTTTACCCTGATATAGTGAGGAACCTGATATAACAGGGTAATTTTCATGGTCCCAAAGACCTCATTTTAAGTTTTACTGCATTGTGTAAAACATTAAGAGACATACTCGGGAACTGAACCCACAATCTCCTGGTGTCTTACCACTAGACCATTGAGAGCAAATGACTGTGGTGGGCTTGATCATGTATTAGCAGCAGGTACTGCATAAATATCATAATGCGTTGCATACATTTAAACCAGTTTTGCAATGGTTTGGCATTCTTAATGAATGCCTTAGTAAAGTATGGTGAACACATCAAGCTTTGTGTCACTTTAAGACTTCATGGCACTTAGTTTTCTGCTCGGATTGTTCCAACACTTCCAAATTTTCAGTCATTTCTAGACAATTTTCTACATAGCAATTTTATTATCATATATCAATGATACTTTAACTAAAGCACAATAACTACATCAGGCTTTGTGTTACTTGAAGTATTTGTGGCTTCGCCCTCCACTCGAATCATCCCAAAACTTCAGATTTTAGGCCATTAGCATATTTCTGGACACCTTTTAATAAAGCATTAGTCATTGACACTTTAAATACTTACTTTGATTAAAAGCAAAAAAAATAAGACGGAAAGGTAAAAAACAAGTTTGAAGTAAATCCGACATGAATTTATGAATTTATGAATATTTCAATGATAATGATTGAACTGCACTGCATTCATCATAATATGTGGCTTTCAGTCATGTGTGATGACGTACATGTCATGAAATTCCTGTCTATAAACTTATCATAACTTGTTGTTTTTAAGAACACATTTTGCTTCATAAATGCTTTTTTTTTTAAATCTTCAAAAGATAAAATCAAATAAATCTTAAAAAGATTAAATCAACAAATGTATAAACAACTGTTTCAACGAAAAAAACTGCTTGTAGAGAAGTGCATGAACTACGTCATATCTTAAATATTCATACCCCTCTTATTTATTGTCCGATTTGCTTCAAACTTTTTTTGATCTCTTTGTCTGATTTTTCTGCTATAATAAACACAATATTTTTCTTGGGCATACTCAGTCTTTTAGTAAAATACAGTTACCACATCTATATTTTGTGTTACTTGAAGTCTTTGTGGGTCTTAGGGGGTGTTGTTCAAAATTTGCAATTGGTCGTAAGTTGCAGTTGATCGGAACGCGCCAATCAAAATCACTGTTTCATGCGCATCTGGTTAAATGTGCATACCATGCACAAATGAAAATGCAAATAACAACTTTTAAAATTGCAGGTAATTTTGAACAACACCACATGAGGCTTCTACTTGGGTTGTTCCAACACTTGGGATGGTAAGCCATGGGCATATTTCTGGACAAAAAAAAGTCAGAAAATTAACTCCATTTTTAACGAATCAGGAGCGCGTATTTAGGACTAGCGTTTTAAATGAACTCTTAGTGGCTCTGAGGCTTCTACTGTGATTGCTCCACAACAACAGATGGTCAGCCATTGACATATATTTCTGGACAACTGTCTACAAAGCACTTTCATAAAGTGATGTACAGTGACCACATCAAGCTATTGTATTACTGGAAGCCTTCGTGGCTCTTAGCCCTCCGCTCAGCTGATTGTTCCAACACTTCAGACTTTCAGTCATTTGCATATTTCTGGACAACTTTATACAAAGCACTTTCATTAGGATATTAAGACATAAAGCAATGTACAGTGACCACATCAAGCTTTTGTGTTATTCAAAGTCTTCATGGCTCTCAGCCCTCCGTTCAGATTGTTCTAAAACTTCAGATTTTCAATCATTAGCACAATTAAGGAACAACTTTCCACACAGTGCTAGTACGTCTCTGAATCTTTAACTGAGTAAAGTACAGGAACCACATCAAATTCTTGTGTTACTGGAAGTTTTCATAGCTCTGGGCCTTCCGCTGGAGTTGCCATGGCTACCAGTCAAAATTCTGGAGCTTCTGGACGTGTCTGACCCTCCGCTCACAGCCGACTAAGATGCTGACCGATTAGCCAGGCTAGACAAGCTTTTTCATCAGGTGATTGAAACTTTAAGTAATACAGTGACCACATGCATCTTTTGTATCACTTGAAGTCTTCTAAATTTTCTACTTGGATTCTTCCCAACAGTTCAGATATCAAGATATTAGAATAGTTCTGGACAACTTCCCATAAATGTATACGTCTTTGAAGCTTTAAAATGAGTAAAGTATAAAGACCACATCAAGTTCTTGTGTTACTGGAAGTTTTCATGGCTCTCGGCCTTCCGCTGGAGTCACCGTGGCTACCAGTCGCACTTCTCGATCCACCCTTAGAGCTTCTGGACGTGCCTGACCCTCCGCTCACAGCCGACTGAGATGCTGACCGCTTGACCAGGCTGTGGCCTGGATACGTCCCAGTTCCTGTACTGGGAACGTCTGAGGTGGAAGCTGCTGACCGAGCGATGATCGATGCGGATGGTGTGGGAGCTGTGAGTGACCCTATGGGGTTGACCATCGACTTCAGCATCTGGACGATGGCTATGGGCGAGACGTTCATCTTCAGGAGACTCATAATTATCCTGTAATTAAAAAAAAAGAGACAGAGTAAGACAATAATTGTTTGGATGCCCTCAAATAGCGTAGGTTGGTCGGAGATGTTTTTTTTTAAATTTATTAATATTCTTTTCAACACAATTCACACAATTCATTAAATAGATAAGACTTGGAAGGGATTTAAAAGCCAAAGATCATATGAAAATGACTTTGAGTTTATATTGCACAAGTTTATTTATGATTTTTGCTCTCATTTGTCAATTTGAGAGAAAAGTTTACAAAAAAAATTGGCCTGAGACAAGTGAATATGATCTATTGGAAAACACTTGAGAAGATCACAAATTTATTGTGGTTATTGACAAGACTACTCCTACATAATGAATAAATGAATAATCATTCAAGCAGGATAAAAAAAAAACTTAAATCTGCTCATATTTGCTTTCATTCTAAAAAAAAAAAGTATATATATGCAATATCTTGAAAGGCCAATCACAAACATGTCCATAGTGTGATCCACTGTGGACATGCTTGTGATTTATGGGTCCAGCAATCTGTTCTGTACATGTATGGTTTGGGCATCCTCCTCTGCGCCAGGTCCCTCATCTGTGCCTCATTGACATACGCGACGTAAAATGCGCGCTCGGTGAAATCAAGACTTTTTCCTGAAAATCTCCAACCGCGTGTAAAGTGAATGGGATGCAGAGAAGGGACCCAAATATTTTGAACGGCAAAAATGAGAGGGGTGTATATTTCATCTAGAATGACATTGTTCCTGGTCAGATTTTGCTGAGATATTTCTCACACATAATCTTTAGGACATTTGTGATAATATCTGATTAAAATTGAATTGGATATTCATTGACTTCATGCTTTTTTCAAGCTGAAAGTTTAGGTGCGCAGACGTGCCACCTCCCATCATACCTGTAAACTGGTGGGCTCATCTCGACGCCAGCCAAGCAACAAAGCTCATACAAGTCCTGCTCATCCTTGTTTAACGCATCCTTTGCTCTCTTCCCTGCGATAGAGTACTTATAGGAGTGGCTACTTCGCTGCGAAGTCATCTTTCTTCAAATCCCTCAGTGAAACGATTCGGTGATCTGTACGAAACAAAATTTTATCTTTAGAAATTTCTGTGACTATTTGATGTTTGGTTTTTATGATATGAATAAATTGGGTTCAGACAACAATGCAATACTATATGTACTTTAGCTGAAAATCCTGTGATGATCTTATTTTATTCATTAGTTCAACCTTTAGGATATTTTTTAATGCATTTATGGGTCAAAACGGATTCTTAAAAAACAATCAAAAAATGCATGACGTATGTCATAACACATGTACCAAATTTGCTAATTTGCATAAAAGTTACTATTCAGTTTTGATTACTGAAATATTCATAACTTTTATATTTATTGCCCGATTTACTTCAATCTGTTTTGATTGATGATTTTATTTTTGCCATTAGCCAAAGCAAAATTTTTCTGACTCAGACCAAGGTTCTGTTAACTAAAAATTTCTCAAATTAAGATGTTTGACCTATGTTATTACATTCAGATTGATGGAAAAAACAACAACAAAAAATGCAAAAAAGAAGGAAATTGTACAGGCACTATCAAGATATCTATGAAAATTGAATGAAGTGTTCATTGTTGCTTTATTACTGCACAGTGTGTCTATGTAGGTGATATTTTTAATTTTACTGATGTTAAGCACTCAACTTTGATTTTGAAGTCTAGTATTTTCACAGCTTAGACTTAGTCCAACATCAAACCATTAATACAGAAGCATTTAGAATCTGGCAGTAAAGAAAGTTGACTGATGTGGCATTAACATATTCTAGAATTGACACTTACTTTGTACAAGTACAATTTGTACAAGTTCCTTAGCCAGGCTTAAGTTAATGGTTACTACAGACTACAGTACAAAACTCTGGTAACAAATCTTCTCCCCCCCCCCCCCAAAAAAAAAAAAAAAAAAAAAAAAA
>BQKZ01000012.1:359726-377023 GCA_036244855.1 Temnopleurus reevesii
ATAGTCTAAGGTTTCTTGCTGTTATCTAAAACGGGGAAAAGAGAAATTTGGAGACGATTGGTGTAATAGGTTGAGAGAAATACGCAGCCAAACAAACAAACAACCAAACATCAAACAAATTTACACACAAGATTAGGCGAATTATATAGTAGGATGTCTATTTCGTGCACCAATTATTCAAAATGTCGGCCTCGTAAGCTGTCGGACTCGTGGGCTGTCGGACTCGTCGGTAGTACCCAAATAAAGTGGGGCTGATTGTACAACCTTGTTTTACACCTATATTGGTTTTAAACGATTGTGTTATCCCTTCGTTTAGTTTTATACTCAGTTTAAGTCGCTCGTACATCTTTGTAATTATTTCATATAAATGTCCTCCGATACCATTTTTAAGTAATTTAAAAAACAGTCCTTTTCTCCAAACACTATCGAAGGCCTTTCGTAAATCGACAAAGCACAAATACACGTGACTCTTTTGATCTGCTTTGTTTGTTCTAACATATTGGTCAATTATAGTTTTCAGTGTAAATATATGATCAGATGTTCGCTGTCCTTCTCTGAAGCCTATTTGGTTACTCACATGTAAACTGTTTTCTGATAGATATTTAACCAATCGCCTGTTCAATATACTGCAAAATAGTTTTCCAACGCAGCTTGACAGACAAATTCCCCTATAGTTCGATGGGTCACATTTACAGCCTCCCTTAAACAGTGGTATTATATAATTGTCAGACCAATTTTCTGGAAAATTGTATTTTTTCTATAATATGTATTTAGTTGTAATATGTAAATTTGTAAGGATCGTCACCCTATAAGTTTTTTCTAACTTCATCGATGATCTAGTCACTTCATAGTTTTTTTAATGTAATTTATTTATCTTGTTAAATAATGTTCTGGTTTGTAATTGTTTATGTTTCTTTTTATCGAAGTGATGAATAAATTTCAATTCAATTAAATTCAGATCTACCGACAGCACAGCATGCACCCATTGACTACTAAATTCTGTTATTCGACGCAGTTATAGACTGTTAGACTTTGTGCAGAGACTAACCGGATCCAGTTTTCATTGAGTTCATGTCTGGGGTTAATGAGATAGATAGCCCGAGTATGACCATGTGGCATTGAAGGCGATTTTTTTTTTTTTTTTGGGGGGGGGGGTTAAATTAGGCAGATTTGAGAATTAATATCATCTTACCTGTTTTATGTTGCTGAAAGATGTTATCCATTTTCTCATACTCTTCTTCCATTTTTGATAATATTTCTTCTGCTGCTTCCAATGCTTTGCTTGAGCCCTCCATGGCAACTCGCTTCTCCTGAGAAATATTCTGAGATGAATTGAATATTGCATCTCTGAAAAAGTATAACAACACATAATTATGCATATTGTTACTATGATGGAAGGCACGAGAATCAACAAAAGGAAAATAAACAAAACATAGTCTACAAACATTGTGATATGGATTTTAAATTTTTGTTAAAGATCTTAAATCACATTAAAAAATATAATATAGGATTTTCCGGCCATGTTTTCACGAAGTGACGGGAGCCAGAGGGTATTGTTACACCAAATGAGTTACAAATCCATTGAAACGTGTCTTTCTATAGAATCAACACGTTGTTTGATAGGATGCCCGTAGAATTGACGCTATGTCGGGATTTCTTTGTCTTAATGCAACAATGCCCTTTGGCTCCCGTCACTTCGTGAAAATACAGACGAATTTCTTGGATATGATGAGAAAACTTTTCATTATCAAACTTATTAAAATTTTACAATTGTGATGAAATTCTTGTATCATGATGTCAGGGACATTCTGTGATAAAATGGAATGACGATTTGGGGATCAAAACATCCCACACACACATCATGGGCGCACCCAGGATTTTGTGCCCGGGAGAGGGGGGCTCACCTGTTTGCGCTCCTCCCTTCACATTTGGCGCAATTAGGGGCTGAGCTGGGCTGACAAAAAAAAAAAAAAAAAAAAAAAAAGAATTTAATCTTTTGCAAGATTGTGACACAATTGATGATGACGGCATTTACGCGATGTTTAATACTCTGGCATCCTGGATTGGCCAATTGTTGAAAATCCTTTGCGCGGAGAAGCGTAATGTTTACTAACATAATGCATAGATGCCGTACCCTACTTGGTGTGCAGGGGCCTTAATAAAAGAATAGTCTACCTCCAAAATTATATTTTGTTAACAAGAGCAAAAAAGTTTGAGAAAAATCGGACAACTACTAAGTTATGAATGTTTTAATATTTCGAAAAATTAGCAACTGATGACGTCATATGTGCACAACTGACCATTTTATTGTATTCATATCAATCTTACACAATGTTTCTTTTACCAGGCATGTACTTCCCATAATGTAGCCATGCATGAAAGTCATGCTTGCATCTTTTAACAGAAAAGTCTACCCAAAGATAATGACCTTCTAACGGAAGCAGAAAAGAATTGGTGAGCAGAACAAAAAAAAAAAAGATTGAAGAAATCGGACAAGTAATAAGAAAGTTATGAATGTTTCAATATTTAGACAAATTGGCAACTGATGACGTCACAGGTGCACAATTGACTGTTCATTATATTCATACCAATGTTATAAAATGTTACTTTTCCCCTGTAGTATAATTTCCTCAAAACTCTAAATAAAGGATATATTCATGATGAGATATGTAGATCCCCTACTTGCATATTTACATTAATTGAAACTTTTTATCTTTCTGTAAAAATTATGAATTTTGCACCATAAATATAAAGAAAATTCTGGTTAGTAGTGCACCCGCAATGTCATGAAATTGGCAACATGTCTGAAAACTTTCACTGATTTGTTTATTTTTTGCAAATCTTTAAAAATCCATAACTTTTGTTTCATTACTTGTCCGATTTTCTTCAAACTTTTTTGTTTTGCTCACCAATTTTGTCTGCTTCTGTTAAACAAATATCATTTTGGGGTAGACTCTTCTTTTAAAGTATCTTATTCGTATCCAAAGTCGTGTATTTCACAATAAACCTGCTATACAGAATTGTGTTAACTCATTGACTACTGAATTCTGTAATTCGCATGGACTTTGTGTAGGGACCACCCGGTTCCAGCAGCCAATGGGTTAATAATGTCATTTTCGGATAGGTATCGTTTTATACGTGTCCCTTTATCCCGAACTGTATCTAAACCCATCTCTGGCTTCTTGTGCTTTGCCATGATTATCATCATCAAATTAGGTCCTATGCAGTCAAGCCCGGAAGCAATACGATTCAATACGACTCTTTGTTTAGTTCACAGTTAAAAGATGAGTCTACCTATCAAAAATAATATTTCTTTAACAGAAGCAGACAAAAAAAATGGTGAGCAGAACAAAAAAAGTTTGAAGAAAATCCGACAAGTAAGGAAAAAAAAAAACGTATGAATTTTTAAAGATTTGAAAAAATGGGCCAATCAGTGGAAATTTTCAGAGATGTTGCCAATTTGATGACATCATGGGTGCACAACTAACTATAATTTTGTATGTATTTATGTTTCAAAATTCATAATTTTACAGAAAGATACAAAGTTTGTATGAATGTAAGCATGCAAATAGTGGATCTACATATCTCTCATGAAGATATCCTATGGTTAAATTTTTGAGGAAATTATATTTATTGGGAAAACAGTAACATTTTATGACATTGATATGAATGTGATTAATGGTCAGTTGTGCACCTATGACGTCATCAGTTGCTAATTTGTCTAAATATAGAAACATTCATAACTTTCTTATTAGTTGTCCAATTTTCCTCAAGCATTTTTTGTTCTATTCATCTAATTTTTCTGCTCCTGTTGAATAAGTATTATTTTTGGTAGAATCCCCTTTTAACTGCGTGAAAGAAAAGAGCGGTGTCAAATCTTATTAAGTCGGGGCCTCGATGTGACTGGGGGTAGCATAGTTTAGTGGTTAGGAAATGATACTGGCGTTCAAAGCCGGTGACCCGGGTTCGATTCACACTGGAGTGGACATTTTTTTTTCAACCTTGCCCCAAAAAATCGAAAAGGGAAGGATTGGTCTGAGGAGGATTGTTTAATGCTACGTCTGTTATAATTCTCGAATTTCTTGTGTTTTATAATTTTGTTGGGGTTGTTCGCCGATGGAATGCAACGCACAAGCTTTCCTCTTTTTTTTTTTGGGGGGGGGGGTGGATGGGGTGTTTATCAGACAATATTTTTGCAAAATTTGTATTTTCCGTAATTCGGACCCCATCTGGCATAGGCCTATTAGTAGGCATAGCACGGAGCGCTGGTCAGTAGTCTGCCACAAACACATAATGACGCAGACTTTTGACTTCAACATTTTTAAAGTCAATTTTCAATTGAAAGCTGTGATAAACTTAAAGCTGATCATGGTCTAATTTGTTAATATCTGGCAAGATTAGTATCTTAATATACTTTCTGTAAAGTAGCATCTTAATATGATTATGGGAAATATTTTTAAACATTTTCCTAAATCCAACCATTATATCTGTACTGCGAGCACTGGTCTTGTATTTGACCTACTTTCCCAGCTCTCAGCCAACTACTCTACTTTCACTGAAAACTTGCTCCTTTTTATTAAAGTATCCTTGGGCATTCCATTCCATATTTGGAAATCATTTTTCCATATATGGTAGCTAAAACTTCACTGAATCCATTAATGTTGTCTACATTTTTGTCTGAGGTGTACTTTTTGAGCTGTTGAGGATCTTACCCTTTTTCGAAAATCGTGCCTAAATTCTGTAATTCGATTTGATTTCATTTGTATGAGACATCATTGTATTATTGAAACTTCATTGATTCATGTCATCTTCTTAGAAATTTATTTTTTTGAGTGAAACACTTAAGGAAACAGCAGAGAACTTTGGGAAACATTTTCTTTTTGTGCGTCTGTGAGGTATGCCTCACCCGCCCCACTCAGCTATGGCAGACCCAAGTGAGCGAATAGTTCTACTGACTGGCTGGACAAGGGAAGAAATTGCTTTACTTGTCCATGAAAAACAAGTTCCTGGTAAGTAGTTTAATGTCAATATATTTTGTAGAGTTTTATGTATCTATTAATATAACAATTTTTTGTTATGTTGAATTTAAAACGTAATAATGGATTAAAATCATTTGAACTTTCAAAGGGGGTAAGGCAACAAAGTGTACGGTAATCTCTGTGTGTGTAAAAATGTGTACGTGTCTATATTGCCCGTACAAGTTTGCTGTTCTAGTTATTGCGTATTACCCCTCAGAATAGTGAACAAAGTTGTTCGTGTTTGCAGTTTGTATAAGATCTTACACTTGAAATATGATAAGACAATTTATTATATACATGAACTTTCTTTGTAATTTGATATAATGCAAATCTATGAATTCTAGGATTTAGAGGAATGGTGTAAAATAATTGTATACACTTTTTCCAATTAGATTTAATCAGATCAAGTTTATTAGATGTAATCCCACCACAACTGCTATGATTAGGGATGATCAGTTGTTATAGTTGTTTATATTGTCTTTTTATTTGTTCTTATAAATTACTAGATCACTGGTTTGATGAACCAAAACCAACTTTCGCTCTCATGGAAGTCATCAGAGGTGCCGTAGAGGATTCAGAAGAACTAACTTACAGAAAAGACTTTCCTGACATTCTGAAAAGTTTGGGATTAAAAGAACCAAAAACCCTTGCTGGGATGATTTCCAAGCTCAAGAGGCGTGTTATGAATGCAGTCAAAGGAGATATGATGCTTCTTTGCGAAGAGATGGTTGATCTGTCACCGAATCACATGAAAATCATTGGGCCCTTATGTGATGCAAGGGGAATTACAGGAAGATGGCTAAAGGAGAATGATGCCCTTCCAAATGGCATTTTAGTCACGAATGGGATCATTGCAGAACTCTATCTTTACCGAAAGAACCAAGATATCGCGTGGCATATTGTCGTCGACAAATGGTGGGCTAAGCTGTTCAATGGTGAGGAGGCACCATCGAGAGGAACAGTACATAGCAGCTGGGAAAGTGTTCACAAGAAGAAGCAGCTTCTATCCCGAGATGCTTCTCAAGATGAGAAAACAGAATTCATGAATCGGCCCTACACCTTACCGACGAAACAGGAACCCCGCCAAATACCAGACGTTCAGCAGGAGGATGAATATGATGAAGCTGACCCCGATGAAGGATATGATACGTGCTCCGACTCAAGCAGTATTTCCCCATATCTGCTCCGAAAGCATGGTGACACTATTGCTGTCCTTCATGAATTGTTAGAAAATGAAAGACAGGAGAACAAAGATTTAGAAAATAGTCTGAAAGATATGGAGGATCAGAAAAACAAGGCAGAGGCTAAATTAGCTGCAGCAAACAACCACACAAAGAAAATGGAGGATGAAATTGCCAGCACCCATCACCGAATGAAAGATTTGGAGAATCAGCACAAGAGACAACATACAAAATACTGCCGTGAACTCACAAAAGCTGCTGAATTAAGTGATCAACTACAGAAGGAGATCAATAGCATGAAAAAATCAAACTTGGTTCGCCGTTTTAATAAGCGAAATGCTGAACTAAAAGCAGAGAAGGAAAAGGTTTGCCAATTAAAAGCCGAGATACAAGGACTCAATACCATTGTTAATGAGCTACGTCGTGCCAAGAAGAATAGAACAGAACAGGTGCGATACAACCGAATGAAAAATTCAGATATTGAATGTAAACTTAAATCAGAAAATGAAACCCTGAAGAAAAAGGTGAAAGAGCTTGTCACGGAGAATGAAGAACTAAAGCTAGAACTTGATGAAATCATGGGCAACAGTGTCATCTCAACTTATGAGAATGGGGTATTCAATAGTGACATCCGCGTTGTCTGCTATGAACTCCTTGCACTTGGGGTTGGCTCCAAGCATGTGGCAGATATAATAAAACTGGTGCTGAATCGGGTTGCCAAACTCGATTGTGGCCGACTTCCAAAGCCAACGTGTATACGGTACATGGCTTTCGAACAGGCTCTCCTCTCCAAACATGTTGCAAAAGATGCGATCAATTCCAGCAGTGTTCCAGTAACTTTACAGACGGATGGTACAACGAAAAAGCATACACCATATGTCACCATGATAGCAACCACTGATACTGGTACCTTCGGGCTTGGCCTCAGCGAAATTGAGAGAGAAACCTCTGAAAGTTTGCTCCAGGAAGCAATTAGGGCCATGGAAGAGCTACTGCTAATTGATGACATACGTTCCTCAAGCAAAAATGTCGCAGAGCTGCTCCTCAAAGTAAAAAATACAATGACAGACCGTTGTGTTGTAAACAAGAAGTTTGTACAGCTCCTGGAGGAGTGGAGACAAAAAATGCTCCCAGAGATGACAAATGACTGGGACCAGCTAAGCCAAGACATGAAGGATGAAATGACCACAGTAAATGATTTATACTGTGGGAAGCACGTAATTCTAAATCTGCAGGAATATGCTGCAGCAGCGCTTAATGAATGGGAGGCAGTAGAATCAAGAGGAGCAAAACTTGGGAGAGAAAAACATCTTCTCTGGAACAGAAAAGAGTCAGCCACAATGCTTTGCGTCAGAACAGTATGTGAGGCATTTGGTCCTGATGCTAGCGAGCAAGCAGGATGTCCTACCGATTTCAATGATTACCTGAAAGACAATGGAATAAAGAACAAATTGCTTGCTTATCGTGGGAACAGATTTAATATTCCATTTGTTAATGCAGCAGCAGTGTATTATCACCATCAGAATGGGCACATCTCTTCAGTGTACGAGTCTCTCCCACAGCATAAGCAAAACAATCAGCTGATGAGATCTGTGAAATATGATTTAGAGGACAAAATTATCCAAGGTGGTATTCGTGCAATGGGCATTATCAACTCCCACATTACACTTCCTTTAATGATGATGCTCGATTCAAAGAATGTGTCAGTGATAAACACAGACAAATATTACACTCAACTTTACAATTGTATTAGCACATGGATGAGTAATCCTCAAGAACTTCTTGATGATTCAGCCATTATGTTTTCTGATTTTCCTCCTAAGAAAGATGTTGTTCATGCTGCTCTGTATGAAAATGTTGACGAAGATGTATCCTTCTACTCTGAACAAGCTCTGAGTATCATTTTGCATAATTTGTTTGTATGTGTAAGTCGTCAACTTGTTGATCATCTGCCGGGTGGTAAGTTTTATCAAGCAGATGAAAGGCTTGTTAAGGAGACTCAATCATGTCCGAAAGATAATATTGCTGCAGAAAGGGTATTTGCTGGGCTTGATTACCTAAAAAGGAAAAGCCCAAATATAGGTGATCTTGCAATGCAAGGTATCTTGTTGTGGAGCCTTAATAAGACATCAGATTATCTCAATTCTTGTGGGATTATCAAAAGGGATGAACTAGTCAAGCAGGCAATGAAAAAAAGAAAGGATGTTGTTAGATTATATCACAACAAGAAAAAGCAAATTATGCAAAATAGACGAGAAGCAAAGGCATGCAGGTTGAAAGAAAAGGAAGACAAGAAACATGCTCTAATGTTACAAACGATTAGTGTAACAGAGGAAGTAACAAAGACATGTGGGTTTATTTGCAAGTGTGAAGCTGATGTTGACTTGCTTCTTCGAAAGATGAGTGGTGAAAAAGCGCAAAAGAACGCCGTTCACTTGCAACTGAAATATTATAAGTGTGTCAATCATGGCATAGTAAAAGGCTCACTGTTTTTTGTCACATCCGGCGGCAAATCTTTATCGATTTCTCATCTCTCATCAAACTTGAAAGAAGTAGTTAGAAAGGTAAATGCAGGTAAAAACAGTGGTCTTGTGGATCATTCTTTTAGTGAAAATCCCTCAACCTCTCAAACCTCAAAAGACAATTCTCGTTTGGAACTAAAAGAACGGCTTCTATCCAAATTAGACAGGGGTAACAAAAGGAAGTGCCCATTTCCAGAAGAAAACATTGTTGGCAAAAAAATCAAACATTTATGTCTATCCCCTGATGGTGCAACTCTCACTACATACAATGGTAAAGTCATGCGTGAGAGCACTGATAATGAAATTACAACTCTGATGGAAGAAGAATATAAACCTTTTCTGGACAAAGGGTACACATTTTACACAATAACTTATGATCCTCCTTATCACCAACTGTTTGTTTACCCTTTGCAAAAAGAATGGGATGACAATCTTCTAACCGTTTTATGAACTAGTCTTTTCTCTTTCTAATTCACTGTCATTACATATTTATGGTAAATTTTTAATGTACTGAACATTGCTTTTACCTGTAACTCTTTGAAGAAAGTATTTGACTTATGCATTTGTAAGATTAATACTTTCTTCTTCTTTCGCATGATTCTACTTTCGAAGAAGTAAGTCAACATCCGAAAATTCCATGTGTATAATCAATTACTCTTTGACGTATGATTATTAATTATGAATATGTTATTTCATTATATAACTCATCTCAACCTCCTTCATAACTTGTGTATTGCTATTTCCTGTACCATCATGGCAACCATATACACAATATGAGTTCTTCGATATCCATTTAATTATATGTATGTATATTTAATATATGATTTCATTATTTTGTATGTTTTCCCCGAAAATTATATCTTTCTTCATCCCCTCTCATTTTCTATTGAAGAACCATTTTATTTAACATTTCAAGATGTGGAAGATCAGATATTTAGTTTTGCATACCCAATGAGATATGTGCATAATTAATTACAAAATAAACATATTTCAACATGATTTTTTTTTAGAAATCACATGTAACAGTAGAATGTCTGATTGCATTTTAATGCATATGCCAATTTTAGAGGTACAGTATATCGTGTTACCAAAGTTGGGTCAATTAATTTATGCATATTTAATGAGGTTTATGTATAGTTAATTAATTGATTAACATATTTGAATATTTTTAACAAATGTATTGATTAAATCCTATGTGATATATCCATCAATGTGCTAATTTTTACTAGGTTTTGCCAAGCGAAAGAGGAGATATTCCATTTATGCATATTTAATGAGCTATATGTATATTTAATTAAGTAATTAGCATATTTGAATATTTTGCACGATTATATATGTTTTAATTTGATCCTATGTGGTATATCTATCACTGTGCTAATTTATACTAGGTTTTGCCAAGTGAAAGAGCAGATATTCCATTTATGCATATTTAATGAGCTATATGTATATTTAATTAGATAATTAGCATATTTGAATATTTTGACAAATTATATATACCAATTTAATCATATGTGATATATTTATCACTGTGCTAATTTTTATTAGGTTTTGCCAAGCGGAAGAGCAGATATTTGATTTAGGAATATCTAATGAGCTCATGAATATATAATGAGCTGGACTTAGTTATTTTTTGAAGCTTTTTTTTTAAGCAATAGTGAATAACTGCTTAAGATGGCATCTTTGCACAAGATTTTGTTGAAATATTGTATGAAATAAATATTTTTTTTCATATGACTCTATTAACATAATTAAGTTGTAATGTTTTATCTTGTTTTGATCAATTTGGTTCATTAATTTAATTTTTGTGACCAATTAAAGTTGCTTGATTATCACTTTTGGTCATTTTAGGCCGCTGACGGCAGGTTTAAGGCAATGTTTCCGGAATTTCAAAAGTCAATATCTCCGGAACCGTTCATCCGATTTCAATAATTTTTTCTGATATATTCAAGATTTGACCAAAATTTGGCTATGACATTTACAAAGTAATTGTCCTAGGAACTTAAAATTTTCAAGTGTCATGCCTACTATTAGCACAATATGAAAACAAAATCGTTTTGGGAAACATTGTCTGAATTGTTGACTTGTGTGGCATCACGACAGCCCAAAATAATGAAAAGGGAAAAGATCGTAACTTTTTTAAAATACATTTTAAAGAAAAGTATACAAGGAATCAATAGGATTCATCCAAAATACATGCAGAATCAATATGTCCATAATATACTTGAAGTTAGAAAAATCTACTTCTATAAAAAATAAAAAATGTGAAATTCTATGGACAACGTGAATGAAGAGTTTCCCATGTTGTCAGCCATATACATGATATAGGTCATCTTAGTGCCTTAGTCAAATTGTAAAATGCCAATAATTCTTTTCCCTCGGAATGTGATGATTTCCTCCAATTTTGACAATCGGATGTCTTCATGATAGATAGGCTATGTAGACCCCCTATTTGCACGTTTACATTCATACAAACTTTTGATGAATTTTGCATCGAATTTTCTCTCAAGACACGTTGAATAAATTTAAAATACTTGTACTGAAATTACACTGAAATGTTACTACCCTTTGTTTTCGGTCATAATGAGGTGTACTCCATAATAAGCCCTCTGATCGTTCGTGAGGGCCAATAAGTTATTTGTATCAATCAAGCCTTTAACGCCCCCTAATCATTGACGTTCCAAGGTTTTGGAACAGCAGCAACGCGATGAATCAGACAAGAAAGAGGGGTTCAATTGGGTTTACCAAAACCCAAACACGAACGTATGTGCTTTTCATGCTTATAAATAAAGCGCCGTGGTGTTGTGGATAGAACTCTCGACTTTCAACTAGAGGGTCGGTGGTTCAAATCTTACCATGCCGTTAATTTCATCCAAACTTTGGATGAATAAAGGAAATTCAGGTTATTTGTGCACCCATGATGTCATCAAATTGGCCACACGTCTGAAAATTTTCACTGATTTGCTCATTTATTTCAAATCTTTAAAAATTCACAACTTATGTTTTATCACTTATCAGAGCTTCTTTAAAAACCCATATTTTTGTTCTGCTCACCTATTTTTCTTCTGCTCCTGTTGAAAACGATTATTCTCTGGCATGCAGACTCTTCTTTTAAGCAGAGAGATATAATGTTTTAAGCGTGCTTGTGAAGCTTGTGTACGTGTGCACGTGTGTGTGTGCGTGCGTGCGCGCGCCTATATGAGTACCACAAAGAGCTTAAATATATAGTAATCAAATATACCATGCACTGAGAAGTTCTAGTTGAAATTATGGATTGTGAGGTGACTGGCATAGCACTATTTTCTGAGGGGCACAGCCCCGAGGAAAATAGTCACTATGCTGGTCACCGAAGAATCCATAATTTCATATAGTACTTAGAAAAATGTGCATGGTATATTTGATTTATATCCTACACAAGTAAACTGAAATAATAATCAAATTTATATCCTATTTGTAATCTGTCGATGAAATGAATTCCTCCAAATCATCATCATCTACGAGATTAAATCTCGGTTCATCGTCGTTGATTTCTCCACTATCGTAAAAGATGACGTCAGAATATTTGACATAACGAAAACTATTCCGAGGATGACGTCACGCCATATCCAATTTATTTCATGGTGAAAATATTTTTAATCACATGACTGCTCCTTGACCAATCACAATGGATACAATCTTATAAGTAGGATATAATGAAATATAATGCTCTTTGGTGTACCAGAGAGTATTAAAAAATACAACAATGACTAATATGAATACATACTTTAATTCTTGAGTGTACTTTCTGAGTTGCTCCTGAAAACGATGGGCACTCGGTCCACCCATTCCGACTTCCTCCGCGTGCTTCTCTTGAAATGCATCCGCCATGGTGGAGAAGAAACTGGTCGTTGAGTGGAGATATACCAGGCATATCAACAAAGATAACCCCAGCCCAAACGCAAGCTTGTATTGAGAGGACATCTTTAAGCACCGTGCTCCTGTTCATGTGTTTTCTAGAATATTTGAGAAGAGGAGAGAAATAACAAAACAAAAACTGCACATTTTTAAGAGCGCAAAATAATGCAACAAGAAGAGCACCATTAACACAATATAAACTATTTCAAAAAAACTAAGTCGAATGCAAATTCGATACCCCTTTGTAATGCTATTCAAATCGGAACCGGCTTGTAATTATTGTGTCCGCACAGATGAATGCACGGCGTACAGTTCTATTATCTATGACCCACTTTATTTTTCGGTAATAGTTTATATCGTGTTCATTAGTGATCCAATATTGCACCTTTTATTTTGTCACAAAGCGGTTCAAGCCCACAGTAAGAAGGATCGCTTAATTTCAAGCAAGAGGCTCTGTCGACTGACTGTATTGTATTGTATTGTATTGCATTTTTTTACAGAGTGCGATCCCTTTTTGAGAAGGGTGTCTTATAGACCGGCAGCCAGCAAGGGTTAGCCTAGCTGGAAAGGTTACCAATTTTAATGTTCATGGATGCAAAGATCGTACTCTCCGCCATTACGAATGAGCCGTCTGGCATGTCCTATCTGGTGGTTGTGGCCATGGGAGGGGCCCAAAGTGGTAAAAAAAAATCGGCTAGCCTAGCTGGAAAGGTAACCGCACAGAATTTTCACCGTAGAGTTGCTACCTACATGTTCAAATGTTAAAAATGCTATTCTATAAAACAATTTTGAAATATTCTCAAGGATAATTTACCTCTTGAACAGTATTTATCCAAACAGAATTGTCAAACTAATTCATAGACGAGCATAATGAAAATATTCAAATTATATTGAGACGTTTAGTGTATATGAACATTTTTCCAATATAATAAAGAGGTATACTCTGACAAATAGGGGTACCTCTTTACCGATGCAATATATTCTTTTATTCTTATTATGCCAGATGTCTGGTTTGCAAGGGAGCTCTCACGAGTATGCAAAGTGAAATACAGGTATTAAACAAATTTATGACAAATTGAATTATTGAAGTCATATGATAAACAGAATTATTTCCCAAACATTCAAACATATATAGCCTTCCTGTACAAATTATAACAAGATGATTATGTTGTATCTCTACATTTGATGTTAATGAAACACTGTATATTTCCTAAATAAATTGCTTTATGTTTGTGTACGTGAGACAGTAGTAACACTTGCGTATACCGTAGCCATTCCCATATATCTACAAGAATATTTCAATGTAAATGGAAGGTCGTTAAATACGATGTCTTCTAGGTCAGAAATTTGTACTCGCCAAGAGAATAATAATTCCTTCAATTTATATAATAATAATAATAATAGATGCAATTTATATAGCACACGTATCCACTCTGCTGAGTGCTCAAGGCGCTTTACATTATTATTACCCTGGCTTTAGCCCGGCAGCCATTCACGGCGCACTTGGCATTTCAAAGAATAAATATTCCTGCCAGGTACCCATTCACCTCACCTGGGTTGAGTGCAGCACAATGTGGGTGAATTTCTTGCTGAAGGAAATTGACGCCATGGGTAGGATTCGAACATACGACCCTCTAGTTGAAAGGCGAGAGTCACGACCACCACACCACTGCGCCTCCACGGATTTACTGTTGTTTTATTGACGTATACATGATTTCTTTAATATCTAAGATTCAGTTTGGAGAGCCCCTGGTCATCACAATCTTTACACCGGGAAATCAATGCAGTTACTAAAAAATGACTTTGACTTCTACCGTCTATGTACGTTTGAGACCCAAATTAATTAGAGGCCCTATTTTGCGTCATTTGTCAGGTCTGACTTTGGCTGAAATTGAAATCCAGAGGCGCCCTTGACGCCTCCGTTTTTTCATTGTCTCAAAATAATAATCACTTGTAGCAATTGTTTCCCGTGCATTCATCAGTGTTCATGATTCCATTTTGACGAATTTTGTACACAGACCTATTGACAAAGTATAATCTTGATTAATTAATCTTGACACAACCTTATGGGCGACCAAAATTTTAGGGGCGTTTGTTGACCCCCAAAAAGCTGAAAATGTCTAGCTTTAATTCAAACTTGGTTTCGATTGGTATATGAGATATTGATTTTGCACGTATTCCTATGGGGAAAAGTATAATCTTGATTTTGTACACAAGCTTATGGGAGACCAACAATTTAGGGGCGTCTGTCGCGGCTGAAAATTTGTCTGTCATTGGTCACTCTGTACTCTGGGGTGTTCAAGCATTAATTTGAAACTGGTTTCAATTGGTATCTCCCATGTTGACTTTGTACTACGCCTATTGGGAAAAATGTAATCTTTATTTTGTACATAGCCTTATGGGGCACCGAAATTTTAGGGCGTCTGGCGGGCCCTTTCGACTACCTGCATCGTCTTGCAGTGCCCATTCATCTACCTCGAGACTATGGAGAATCATTTGACGTAGGCTCTGTGCGGTTACCTTTCCAGCTAGGCTAGCCGATTTTTTTTTTACCACTTTGGGCCCTTCCCATGGCCACAACCACCAGATAGGACATGCCAGACGGCTCATTTGTATTATCGGAGAGCACGATCTTTGCATCCATAAATATTAAAATTGGTAACCTTTCCAGCTAGGCTATAACCCTTGCTGGCTGCCGGTCTATTATGTATTGATGTCTAATGTCCATCGGTCGAAAGCAGCGCTCAGCTCAGTCGATAGAGCGTTTGAATGTGAATGTAGCGGATAAAGCTCCAGCTCTAGAACATTCAGAAAAATATCGCACACCGAGGGAAAGTTACAATATCACACCTAGTCCAGTTGAGGACTGTGTGTTCTGATAGCACCCACCGCTGCATATTCACTTACACTGAACACACAGGGACTGCTCAGCACTCAAGCACAGAGTCCTTACATGGCCCTCTGATCTGTATATATACCCCTCTGATCGCGCCTCAGAGGGGTATACAGATCAGAGGGCCATGTAAGGACTCTGTGCTTGAGTGTTATGCAGTCCCTGTGTGTTCAGTGTAAGTGAATAGGCCTATGCAGCGGTGGTTGCTATCAGAACACACAATCCTCAACTGGACTATATCACACCCAAAGGGTGCCTCAGTGTATATTAGTAAGGTGCATTATGTCACCTTTTTTCTGACTGTGCATTTAGTGTAGCCCTCGTTTTTTCAAACGAAGTTTAGTAAAGTTTACAAATTCAAATTACGAAGAGGTGTTGAGAAGCACGTGAAAATCACAAGGATAATAAGACATTCCGGGAGAAAGGGGGAAAAGTATCACACAAGGATCGACCTCTCCATCAACGTTCATTAGACTGGCGCACGCTAAAAAGCTTGGAAACTAATTAATGCTATTAAAAATGATGAAAAGAAAGGAAACAAAAATGAATTTGATGTTTAGTCGGGAATTGTGTTGTTCTGCGTTGTAGGGAATGAATGATATCGAAATTAAAAATACATTGAAAGTCACCAAATATCAACAAAATTCATTAAATTGTTTGAATTACTCACCGTTAACAATTCGCTTAACACGTAAATATCATGATTGATCCGATAATCCAGGAGTAGAATAAAGATTATAATCTTCAATTCTATAAATGGTAGGAAATTATGGAGTACAAACTATCGCTTCTTCCTTGTTTTTTACGCTTCACAAACAACTGTTCCTCAGATAACTAAACGCAAATTACGTCTGTCCATTATATCGCTCGTGCCTATTAAGGCCCGTTCACACAGGAGCGACAAAACGCTGCTACACTTTGCAAAATCGATCCAATGCGTTTCATATGAGGATGTTCACACTGAAAAGCGTTTTACTGCTGCTACAGGCAGTAAAACTCGAGCGTCGTAATCGGATCGCTCGGGTGAGCGATTTTATTCATTTTGTCGAGCATTTTGTGTGTCAACCAATCAAATCTATGGATTTGTGATGGGGGTGTGTCCAATTTTTCTTGGCTAAAAAATGATGATCTCATCTGTCTGCAGTGGATTGCAACGAAAGTGAAGAAATAAACCATAGAAATAGAATATCTTTATAAACATTCAACCCAAGGACAAACAAAATCAACTGGGAAAACAAGATTTGGAGGATATTCGATCGGAAAACGGTTTGCCAGGACATGATTTTTCCCAAAGTTTGTCCAAAACTAAAGTCCCAACTTGACGTCACAGATTCCGTTGGTGTTGCCGATTACACGGATCCCCATGAGCGGCAGTGATCGTCAAATCTCTGTGAATTTGAATATTCATAACTTGTGAACGGGTTGTCCGATTTTGCTCTCGTTTTCACAGTTTGCTCATCTGAAAATAAATCTTACATTGATGCCTATAATTTATTTATAATATGATGTGCTTAGATAACTGATGAAATATGGACTTGGGTATAGTTTTATGCACATCCTCTAAATTACATTGCATAAATTGTTCCGAGAATAACTAATAATTCGATCACTTTTCAACAGAATTTGTCGGCGTCGCTAATTTATTCACCAATCAGCGCTACTATTGTGCGTTGCATCTGCCTATCCAATCCCCGCTTGTACGCGCTATTCATCACGATCGCTACATGAATGAATAACGAAGTTACGAATTTTTGAAGGATGTTTGAAAATAATTCAAATAGATATATTTTTA
>BQKZ01000012.1:377915-397556 GCA_036244855.1 Temnopleurus reevesii
TATACCTTCAAAATAAGTTTTATATGAAAGATGACTTGATAAATTATGGAATAGATATGATTTTAATAAATCAGTGAAAGTGAGATATTATAATAAATTGCTATAATCAAGGGTATGTAAATATTTTGAACATCACTTCAAGGACGTGTTCTAACGATTTCAAGTATGCTATTAATTTATTGCACAAATATTGCACAAATATGAAAATTGATATTTCAATAATTATTTTCATTTAGCTCATATTCAATTGAATAATTCTTGCCTTATATCAACATGGATAAACTCTGATAGACAGTGCTTTACCGAGAAGCTGAGAAAAAAATCGCAGGCATGTTCGAGTAGGAATCGAACCCACGATCTCCTGATGAGTAGACAGGTGTCTTACCACTAGACCACCGAGAGCCGATGAAAATGGCGGGCTCGATTCGTGTTATAGCAGCAGGTACTATCATTCAATTGATAGCTCATATTTGGTTTTTTTTTTGTACAATTTGTTATGTTTGTTATTGTTTTTCAAATTCTATTTTCTCCTTTTTTATATCATTTTTGTTATTGTAAATCCAAAGGGGGAAAAATGCTTATCAGAATTTAAAGTTGTAGCCGCAAGTTAGCTGTCATGTAAGCGTAATTACAAAACAAAATACGTATTCATTATTGAATATATTGTTTATTAAAATATTTATATATATAATTTAGTCATCTCTTCTTTATGAACAATATTACAGAAGTTAAAATCGAGAATATATATTCAACTAGATGAATTCGTCGAAAAAAGAAATTATTTTTCTGTCCAATGGCTTTAAAACAAATCATAAAAAGCAAAAAGATACAATTTACTTATTTTAGAGAAAAGACGAATTTACGTCATCAACACGTCATTTCACGTAACCCACAGTTGCGGATTTTAAAAAAAAATATGACTATTCTAAAAAAAAATTGATATTTTTCAAATATTGATAACTTTCTTATTTGTTGTCCGTTTTCGTTCAAACTTCTTTTGAACTGTATGTCTGATTTTTGCGCTTCTAATCAAAACAATAATTTTTTGGCGTGGATTCCAGTGCTCCGGTGTTATAGTGTAGTCTATTCTTATTTCATCATAGAATCCAGTTCAGATATGTTACTTATATGTTTGGGGAATACTTTTTCTGTGAAGATTTTAGGATTGTATTCAACTGCATGCATAGGATTGCACTGAGAATATCAATATTTAACTCCCCCCCCCCCCCCCCCGGCGACGAAATAGGAAGCTTTTCCATTTTATTCCTGCTGTTATTCCTCTGCTGTTAATTAAGAAAATTTATCAATTTCTCAGCGGTGGCGTGAAATGCCAGAAAACAAAAAAGAAAGAAAGAAAAGGAAAGAAAATGAAAATATTTTCAATTCACCCCAATCAATTCTGCTTTGACAGTACGCAATTTCATTGCAGGGCGAATTATTACGGGACGAAATGATTAGTCTCCGACATTTCGCAAATCTTATTTTACACACGTAATTGTATGCGTACGTGTCTGCTATTGTACGGACGGCTGTACACGGACATTTCAGTACCCGTTTCATGCCTAAAAGTGCTTGAAATTCAAGCACAATGGCGGAAGCTAAAGCGCCAGAGAACTTCCAAGGATGGTTATACAAATGGACTAATTACATAAAAGGCTACCAAAGACGATGGTTTGTGCTGTCGAACGAGCTACTCTCTTATTACAGGTTTGTCAGTGAATACAAAATCAGAAAATTTGGTTGATTCGCCCATCCCATTTTTCGTGCGGAGGCTGGCCCAACATGGCAACAATTACAGGTGTAACTTACTCTCACTGTCACAGGAATATTAAATCTTTTGTCTGGCTAGACCTGTACCTGATTACCAAAGTAATAATAGCGGCCATCGTCCCGTATGCATATTCGTTAAAAATGTACAATACAAGTTACTACAAGTCAAAGTCAATCGGGAGATATGTCGATCAATGAGTCCACCGCCCGTGACTAAAGTCTAAATCATGAACGCATGTCGTTGCTTATTTCACGTTATCGTGATATAGGCATTCTCGTGTATGGTGCTGTCACATTAATTCGCGCATCATATTAATTCGTACATCTTATGAATTTCTACAAAATCGATGAGATATTGCAAATCTGACATCACCATCGTAAAGAGCGTTGTTTATTTGCCTAAATTGGAAATTTCCTTAGCAAAGGACCAAAAACAATGAAAATATTGCCAAAAGATCGGCAGATTTGCTTGCATTTGCAGAAAAACACGGGTCTCGCGACACTGAAGTGAATCCTTTCAATTTTCAGACAGAAATCATCAAATTTGTAAGTAAGCAGACATAGGCTACCATTCGATTTCTTGATATTTTGTGGTCAATCTACTGTAAATTTTGCATCTTAGATGGAAGCAATTTTATGGTAAATCTTGTTCAAAACGGGGCCTGCGAATTAATATGACACAATTTGTTGACAATTCTCGCCATTTTCCAGCATTGAGCGATGCGATCGTTTCGTCAATCGAATTTTGATATCGCGATATCTCCGTGATTCTTTCGTGGATTAATTTTATTTTTGGAAATATTTGAAGCCTAAAATATCTAGTTTCATTTCATGCCAGTATTTTAGAAAATAATTTTGTATTTTACAAGATATATTTTGCTAAGTACCACGATCCAAAAATGCTTTAGAAAAACCATACGAATTATCGTTACCCCATCATAATATTCCACCCCTAGCTCTGCAGACTTTCGTTCATTCTGTCATTAGTCAGACTTTGTGGGTGCTAATAATAATCAATGTACTTTCGTAAGTAGCAGTGATTATGATGGGAGGTCCCACGTCTGCGCACCTAAACTTTCAGCTTGAAAAAAGCTTGAAGTCAATAAATAACCAATTCAATTTTAATCGTATATTTTCACAAATATACTGAAGATTATGTGTGAGAAATATCTCAGCAAAATCTGACCAGGAACAATGTCATTTTAGATGAAATATACACCCCTCTCATTTTGCCGTTCAAAATATTTGGGTCCCTTCTCTGCGTCCCATTCACTTTACACGTGGTTGGAGATTTTCAGGAAAAAGTCTTGATTTCAACGAGCGCGCGAGTTACATCGCGTCTGTCAATGAGGCGCAGATGAGGGACCTGGCGCAGAGGAGGAACCCCTTACCATATAGAGATGCCTCGTTCTTTAAACGTCCGATCGTGTGTATGATGGGAGGTCGCACGTCTGCGCACCTAAACTTTTAGCTTGAAAAAAAGCATGAAGTCAATAAATATTAAATTAAATTTTCATGATTTTAATCTGATATTATGACAAATATCCTGAAGATTATGTCATATGTGTGAGAAATATCTCGGCAAAATCTGACCAGGAACAATGTCATTTTAGATGAAGTATACACCCCTCTCATTTTTGCAGTTCAAAATATTTGGATCCCTTCTCTGCACCCCATTCACTTTACATGCGGTTAAGAGTTTCGGGAAAAAGTCTTGATCTCACCGAGCGCGCGAGTTACATCGCGTATGTCAATGAGGCGCAGATGAGCAACCTGGCGCAGAGGAGGATGCCCTTGTCATACACTGGCGGCAGTGCCGCTGGATACAAAAGTGCATTAGCGCCACTTTGTGCACACAAAAGACATTTGAGGGACCAGATTAGACATGGCATGGTAGAGAGGTGGCGTATTTCACGATTTGGCCGTAATAATCTGAGGGAATGTTTCCTTCACAGTATTTGTAGATATGGACCGTTGTCGTTGTAATGCTTCGACCAGGAAGTGTTTATTATTATGAACTTTTGAATTCTCTAGTCTATGATATTATCTTGTCTTTCCGTATATGCCCACAATCAAAGTTGATTATTACGGCATTTTAAGTGTAACAGTTAGTTGTGACGAGACTAATTGCTATCTGATTATTCTATTGTAATTAATATGATATACGTGTAAGTCTAATTGTAATTGTCATATAAATTGTTTCCAAAACCTCTTTAAATAATACTGCGATCCCTACGCTGATGGGGATCTCTGGGCTAAGCAACGTTGGCGGAATCTGTGATGTCATGTCAGAAACCGTTCATTCATTCTGTAGGAAAAAATTTAGATTTTCCTCTTTTCAGAAAAGTCAAGTAAAGTGTAGGTTTTTTGCTTGAGTATAGCACATCTTTGTAGATTCTGCGTGTATTTTGGAAAGAATCTTATTGAACCCTTATCAATTTGTCACTTATACATTTTTAAAATTCTTTACACATCAAGTAAATGTGCTGCCTTCAATCACATGCCCAACAACTCGAGGAGATATCTGCCAAGTAATCACTGAGCCTCTGCGTACAACAAAAATATTGGCCATCGATCCAACAGTCACCCGTGTCTCTTTCCAAGTAATCTTAGATCGGGACTGTTGATTGGTGTAATGCTTCGACCAGGAAGTGTATATCGTAGGTCCTGAGCGGGATTATTGACACGCTTGAGTCAGTGTCAATCGTTATCTGAACCTTGGTTTTTCCTCCAAGCTCACCTCACACCTGACCGGCTTCTTTGATAATGCATTTACAGTCGGTTCTTGAAGTGATTCAGCTCCATCCTGAACCTCGTGGACGTTTCGGTTCTGCCGACAAACTTCTGCCCAATATCTGACTGTTCCACAACTGTAACACTTTTGCCTTGCATTTCTCGTTGAATGCCCGATAAGAAAGACTTCCACAATTTCTGCAACTTGTGCTGTGTGCTGTCTGCTCCGTTTTCTTCCTTTGTTATCCTCCCACTCTTCTGTCCTTCGCTGTCTTTCGTTGTAGTGCATACACCTTCCCGTCGTTACCGCCATTGTTACCCTGAGTTCTTAAATATAGACTTCCAAAGTATAGGCAGACAGAAAGCAAATAGGTATTATTGCAATTACTGTTTAATTGAGACTCACTGAAATATGGCTGCTAATGCTCAGTCAAGACACATGAATAACAGCCCACTAAACAAGTACAGCATTCATGAGACAGTGCATACCCGGATGACCAAGCCCAATGCCAAGCATTGGTGCTTAACCAATCTATTGTCGATACAATTACATAATTGCTGTTTAACTCCTATACTTGTTGCTATGTGAGGAGTATTACAATAGGCCTAGTTATAGTACAGCCGGTTGTTATGGGAACCTGCATTTCAGACACAACACAAACTTCTTTGAAACAATTTCGTTGAAAGTCCTCTTAGAATTTTTTTTGGGAGGGGGGAGGGGGGAAGAATTTTTTTCGACCGGAGTCCATTGTGGAACTTGTGTCTAGAAGGTCAGCCCTTCGTCTCCTCTTCTGTAGGGTATACATACGAATCTCATTGCTCCACTAAAATAAGCATCTTATCTGCTCCTTTCCCAACAATTCTACGTCTATCTCTGTGAGAGGGATCAAAGTACACACTCCGAAGCTGGTCGTAGAATGGACTGATAAGCGATAAAGATCTTGGTTGCGTCTATTCTTGTGAAGAGCGTCGAAAGATGGCCAGCTTTCGGCGAGCTTTTTTCACCTAGTTCTGTACATGTTGGGAATGTGTGAGGGTATGCTGATGTTTAACCCCATGTCTTTCTGTTATGAAACTTTCTGAACTCTTTACTTGCTTTTGTCGTCTCGAGTCACTCACACTGACTCGCTTTTGTCGACTCTGGTTGACAAGTTAAGCACACAATATTCCATAGTGTGGAAAAAAACCTCGCAGTCTCTGGTTACACAATGTAGAGTTGAGGTACACTCACTCCATTTAATGAGTACTGGTAGATGCTTGTGTACACAGAACCACACAAACTGGGCCCCGTAACATAAAGGTTTGCGATTAATCGCTATTTGATTTTGCGATTAATTGCAAACTTTAGTACATGATTTGCCATTGACTTGCGATTGCTATCAGATTAGCAATTAATTGCAAACCTTTATTTTACGGGGCCCAGGTTACAACAATTGAATTGCAATACCTTGAATTCAATTTGCATGCATTACTTGTTGCTATGTCGGGCAAGCCTCCAGCAGGTATTAGAGTTGTCAAGAACAGCATAATATCACTGAGGATAAATTTATGAACAATTTATCGCTAATAACAAATGATTGTCTCTGAGAATCCTCTACACTAGATCACGCTGTTCTTCAGAATCGGAGGAATTCAAGAACAGAAGAAGAACTCTCAAAGATCAATCTAACTCTAATCAGCAATCAATTGATGATCAATTAATCAATAACGATCAAAATGAAGGAAGATGATATTGACATTTTTCTCAAATTTCATTGCAGAAATCAGACAGGAATGTCCAACCCTATCATTCAATAATACTTATAGTAACCCCCCCCCCAAAAAAAAAGCGATTTATGTATCATTTTGCTCAAATCTTATTGCAGAAATAAAATGAAAATGTCCCATGCCTATCAGTAATGAGCAATGAATTGATCAATTCATTAATAATGCTTTATTTAGTGACAAAAATGATTTTATATAATTTCACTCGAATTTCATTGCAGAAATCAGACGGAAATGTCCCACACCTGCCGAGGGACCATCAACCTGGCGGGGGCGTACATCGATACGGAGGATTCGTGTAATTTTGTGATCTCCAGCGGTGCGCAGACGTTTCATCTGAAGGCGAGTTCGGAGGTGGAACGTCAGCGATGGGTTACAGCTCTGGAGCTTGCTAAAGCCAAGGCCATTCAGATGATGGAAGAGGATTCAGGTAAATGTTTAAAATTATTAACCCTCTCATTCCCTTACTTGCATCTTGGCACCATTGAACACTGTTCACAAGGAAGAATGAATCTGCTCTTGTTCCCCTATATACTGCCCTCTACTGTTGAGTTATGTACCATTGGAAAGCTAGAGAGAGCAGCTTTCTAATGAATACAAACAGTAGGGGTATTGTCCGAGTTGGATTGAAAATATAAATTGTGATTTACTAAAAAAAGAAGTAGGTCATGAGAGAGTTAAGGGGAACAAATTTGGATGGGTTCCAATGCCATTTTTGGAAAAGAGCATTGGTCAGTCAGAACTTTAAAAAAAAAAAAAAAAAAATGTTTTTTTCTATTCATGGTGAAAGTATAGTTTAAAAAGGGATGAAAAGCCAAAGGGAATTTGGAAATATTCTTTTCAGCTCATATTTCACATGTATAAATTTACTGGGATTTTTTCAAATTTCTGAATCATCGATTGTGAGGCAAATGTCCTACTGATTGACCCAACACATGTATGCTGTATGTTCCTTTGTAGCGGTGGTAGTCAGGGAACTCCATAAATTCTATTTGTATTTTTGAAAAATATCCTGGAAAATTGCACTCTGATCTGTTTTATTTCTATTTGGCTACTCTATGTTGACATTGTCTCGTGCAAAGACCTTGGGGTCACACTATGAATCACATTATTATGGTTACTAATGTGCTATTAATTTTGATTGAATAAATTCAACTTCAAACAGGTTGTATACATGCACAAGCAATCATGTTTGCTATCATAAAAGTCGAGTGAAGGATGTATAAAAAGTTTGGTCACCTCATTTTAATAGGAAAGATACATGTAGCACTGATTGTACTCAGGAAGGATGTGTGGAGGCTAACTACTTTGAAGTTTTTTTTGTCATTATCCTGTGACTTGATCTGGTCGTATGTACGTCCATTCAGTCGATAAAGAGTGACGTTTGAAGCATAAGCTCTCCATTGACCACTGTTCTCTCCGAGAGGTGCATTGCTCAAATGGAAGATAATTCTGTACTTCTTGATTGATGTTGGTGAAGATTTTTTTTTGGTGACGGGTGAGTTTTGAATACTTTTGCCGAATTCACAAAGGTGGTTTATTTTCTTACCAGGTCTAAACGATGGTGTGGTTTGAATTTAAGTATGCGCTTGATTACATTTTGTAATTGCCACATAGACGGGATCATTGGACCACTTTTATTTAGGCAAGCTAAATGAAGGGCATTTCAGAGCTTACATGAATAATTGCCCACATTATGGTTTAAACCAGGTTTAAACCATGTCCCAAAAATGAATTCCGGCGCTTGAGTTTTACATAAAAATGTGTACATTTTATTTACGTATGTTGTACAGGATTTGGTGGAATTCTTGTTTGGTTTAATAATGCACTGATTTTTATAGACAGTGTACATGCTGGGTGCATGATAGTCCAGTTGAGGACTCTGTGTTCTAATTTCATCTGCCTCTGCACATATCCTTGCCCTGAACACACAGGGACGACAGCACTCAACCACAGATCAGATTTATGGAGGCGCGATCATAGGGCTACGTGTGATCAGAGGGGTATAAGGTAATCTGTGGTTGAGTACTGTTCCTGTGTGTTCAGGTCAAAGATATGTGCAGAGGCAAATGATATCAGAACACAGAGTCCTCAACTGGACTAGGTACAGGCCGATTTGTCAACAAAAGTGATGATATGCGTGGCTGCCATCTTCGGGCATCCTAGCGATGTCTGTTTTACAAAAGCCATCGTCAGGACACATTGTAAANAGGAAAGATACATGTAGCACTGATTGTACTCAGGAAGGATGTGTGGAGGCTAACTACTTTGAAGTTTTTTTTGTCATTATCCTGTGACTTGATCTGGTCGTATGTACGTCCATTCAGTCGCTAAAGATTGACGTTTGAAGAATAAGCTCTCCATTGACCACTGTTCTCTCCGAGAGGTGCATTGCTCAAATGGAAGATAATTCTGTACTTCTTGATTGATGTTGGTGAAGATTTTTTTTTGGTGACGGGTGAGTTTTGAATACTTTTGCCGAATTCACAAAGGTGGTTTATTTTCTTACCAGGTCTAAACGATGGTGTGGTTTGAATTTAAGTATGCGCTTGATTACATTTTGTAATTGCCACATAGACGGGATCATTGGACCACTTTTATTTAGGCAAGCTAAATGAAGGGCATTTCAGAGCTTACATGAATAATTGCCCACATTATGGTTTAAACCAGGTTTAAACCATGTCCCAAAAATGAATTCCGGCGCTTGAGTTTTACATAAAAATGTGTACATTTTATTTACGTATGTTGTACAGGATTTGGTGGAATTCTTGTTTGGTTTAATAATGCACTGATTTTTATAGACAGTGTACATGCTGGGTGCATGATAGTCCAGTTGAGGACTCTGTGTTCTAATTTCATCTGCCTCTGCACATATCCTTGCCCTGAACACACAGGGACGACAGCACTCAACCACAGATCAGATTTATGGAGGCGCGATCATAGGGCTACGTGTGATCAGAGGGGTATAAGGTAATCTGTGGTTGAGTACTGTTCCTGTGTGTTCAGGTCAAAGATATGTGCAGAGGCAAATGATATCAGAACACAGAGTCCTCAACTGGACTAGGTACAGGCCGATTTGTCAACAAAAGTGATGATATGCGTGGCTGCCATCTTCGGGCATCCTAGCGATGTCTGTTTTACAAAAGCCATCGTCAGGACACATTGTAATGATCGTCTAAGATGTCACCCACCAAAATTTGTTATCCATCTTGCTAAAGTTGTATCGAAATTTGTGAACATCAGAAAATATTTTTGTGTCCCTTTTTTTTCTTGAAGAATATTTATAGCCAGTTAGCATCACACTCATCAAAAGATAATCAATGAACCCCATAGCGAAGTTTGAAAATACAATACCTAGAATGTTCTACAGTTGCCAATTTGAAGAAGAATTAATTTGCTGTAAAATAGTTCCTGTTCTGAAGGGGTTGAAAGAAAATAATCATGGGGAAAATAAAATTCCTTTTTGTGATTTCATGAAGCATTGTGAATTTATTCACTTTTGTTTGTCATGTTCCATCATGAAATGAGATCAAAGTCACCTGAGCAAAGGTTACAAAGACAGGAAAAGTAGACTCACCGTTTCCTGTGTATAGAATCAGCATAAACAAGCGAGATAGATAACGAACAGGACACGTTGAGTAGATAACATCATACATGAACAGTAGAATGTTTTAAAACTGTAACAGTAACCTTGCATCACACACCGGCTGCTTTAATGTCCGCAATGTGCAATGTACTCTGTTTCAATGAAAACTGCTACTCATAACCGCTGATTATTATCATAGTTTATTCATGGAGGTGAAAATGACTGTTAGCCGAAGGGACAAAGGACTGGGACAAAGGATTTGGACTTCATTCGAGCATTCACAATAGATTCATTTTCACAAAGGAAAGTCCCAGGTGCAACATTTTCCTCCAACATGAGAAGGATGGAAATCTATTTTGGGTCCACCTAGCTAAATATTGATAATGCTTGAATGTAGATTGTTTACTTTGTCATAGGCTTTTGTCCCAACTGCTCATAGTGAATTGTTCGAAAATCATGTAGAGTTATGATGAGTATTAAAATACAATAGTTTTTTTTTTAATTACTTCCGCCTATTTTACCTTAACAGCGTGCTCCCTCAGAGAAGTATTGTACATGTACACTTTTTACGTACCGGTATGTGTATATCCAGCATTTTTATATTCCAGGGAGGCAGGGACTCTACTCCTTTTTGGAGACCCCTCTATCCCCTGACAATCTTCAATTTTGGTACCCCTAACACTTGGGCCCGTATTCCGATAGCGAGGTTTAAGTTAACCCTGGTCTAAATCTGTGGTTTAAGTATGGGTAGCCAAAAAAGCCAAAACTTTATAATTTTATAATTTTTTTGTTAGCTGCTTTCTTCTCCCATGCGCTAATAATGTAGAAAACTATTGAATTTTTTATTCCGAGACAGTTTTGAATAATATGAGTGCGAAATGAGCTGGTAAATTAAACATCGACTGTTAGAGATTCAAGCCTCTTTTGGCTATCCATACTTAAACCACAGATTTAGACCAGGGTTAACGTAAACCTCGCTATCGGTATACAGGCCTTGGTCTACGCCAGAAAGAACTTGCTTTGATTAAAAGCAGAAAATCATACAAACTAATCAATAAAAGTTTGAAGTAAATCCGTCAAGAAATAAGAAAGTTATGAATATTTCAATGATAATGATAGAACGATGGTTTTCATAAATAACTGTATGGCATTCGTCATAACACATGGCTTTCGGTCACTTGCCATGATGAATATCATGTACTTTCTGTCAGTACCCTATAACATACATTTATGTATAGAATCCGTTTTAATCCTTTAATGCTTAATTTTTTAACATCTTTAAAAGGTTGAATCAATAAATGTATCTGTACTCTTGTATATATATCGACAACAAAAACTGTTCTTTTTGCATTAAGCATTGAAAATGGGGGACTTTTAAACAATATGATGTAATAAACTGCTTGCAGAGAAGTGCATGAACTATATGTCATATCACGTGACATAACGTTGCCAATGTGCACGACAAACAACTGTTGAGTTTAATATAACGTTTAAATGTTCACACTTATTTCCGAGATTGGACAATAGAATGATAAAAATTTATGCACAACGGAATAATTTTCCTGGTATGGCATCGCACTTTGCAATGCATTTTACCAGGATTGCTACACAAAATGGCCCGTATTCCGATCTATAGCGAGGTTTAAGTTAACCCTGGTCTAAATCTGTGGTTTAAGTATGGGTAGCCAAAAGTGCCAAACTTTATTTACAATGTATAATTTTTATGGTAACTGCTCTCTATTCCCATGCTCTCATAATGTAGAAAACTATTGAAGTTTTCATTCTGAGACAGTTTTAAAATAATATGAGTGCCAAATGTGCTGGTAAATTAAACATTGACTGTTATAGATTCAAGCTTCTTTTGGCTTCCCATACTTAAACCACATATTTAAACTCTAAACCTGACATCAGAATTCGGGCCAGTATGTTTAGTGTAGCAACTTTTTCACATAGAACTGTACATTAAGATATTGAAAATATTTCCTCATTGTTTGAACTGCTAATCAAACAAGAAAAGTAAAATTATCCCCTGCACAACCATAAAACTATGAAATTTTCATCAAATTCTATGCATGAGAAGTGGTCCTTTATCAAGAAAGAAAATACTGAGTTAGTTTTAGGGGACACGACACTGAAATATTTTGCGCAATTTAGGTTATAGCTTATCCAAAACACGTTCATTTTTTGCATAATCTTTTGTGTAACATGTTCATGATACTATATTTCATTTTATATAGATTTGAAGAAAAAATATGGCGATAGAAATATTCGCTTTTACCAAAACTTGTCTTGGGCTTTAATTTACAAAATAATTCATGGTTTGATATGAAGTACAATGAAAATGAAGAAAAGGAGAATGAAAAATAGAAAAAAAGCTTTTAACCAGAATACAGGTATCTCAAGAATATTGTGATATTTACTAAAATATGTACTGTAGTTTCACAGAAATAATAACTAGAACTTGAGACTTCCTCCACTACTTGCTTTTCTGTGTTTGAAATTTGACACCGACTGAAATTTGTCATAAATTGTAAATAAAGATTGGAACACAATAGTTGCATAACATACCAAATATAATCAATTAAAAAGTAGGAAAAAACGAAAGCGGAGCACAATTTACCCCTCAAGCCCACCCCTCCCTTTAACCAGAGTGAACATTTTACAAGATTACCTTTGGGTAGGCCAAGGTACTATTAAATCTAGCTGATGCTCTATAGCTTGCCAGTGCTTTCTCTTTCCTGGATAATTGGAGGTCATTATCTTGTGTGGAAGGAAGAAGATAGATATAAATTTGGGAGATGGAGGTGATCAAGAAGACTTCAGAAACCTAGATGATTTGTAGGCAATAGGGGGCGTTTGCACTGCCGCAAATTACTGCGATGCTGACATCTATATGCAAACATTAATGTTAAGATCGCGGTTATTTGTAGAATGGACGGGATTTTTATGTGATATGTATTGCAATCCAAATCACATTTTGGAGTGTGGTTATTCAGAAATATCAAACCGCCAATCTTTAGTGCGAATGGTACGATGATTTGAACATCAATACAGCACCAAGCATTACGTGCATTGATATTACCAAGTGATCGTTTTCATTCCTGGTTATTTAAGAATTCTGTAGCCATATATATAATATTTCTTCATTTGTCAAGCATTTTGTTGATTTTGATTCCTTTTTATTTTGCTGATTGGACATGCGTAGTAAAGCCCCGGTCACATAGGACCCCGAAAGCAACACGATTCACCCCGACTTGCTGTTCTGAGGCAGTTAACTGTGAATTAACAAAGAGTCGGGGTGAATCGTGTTGCTTCCGGGGGGATCCTATGTGACCAGGGCTTTAGTCTTTCAGGGCTTGGAATCATGATTCCAATCTTAATCACCTCTCGGTCTCTAGGACGAACCCTGGTTGAATTACATCAATAATCGGATCGTGATATTATAAATCACTTTGATTTCGTAGTGCGAAAGCCTGTGAGAAATGACATCTCATAATGTGTAGACTAGACAACCTAGCCTTTCTCCAAGACTGATCGATTCTGTGTCCCAGTTGTGTTGAAAATTAAGCTTAGGAAAAGAAACTCATAAAGATAACTTGGAGGTTTTGATTCTTTCAAGAATCTAAATTTTGAAAGGAATTGATTGGAATAAATCCTTCAAAAATATTAGAATCTATAGAACATTCTTTGCAAGTAGTGCAGATTTTTATCATCACTAACTGACTAAGACGGTGGCAATTTTTGTCAATGATCTCAAAGGGGGGGGGGGGACTTAATAATTATCAGCAGATTCTTTTTTCAATCATTCCCTATTGAAATAAAAAAAAGTATTCACCATCGATATGTCATAATACAGCACATTGAGGCTTATAATAGCTTGGTGAACTGAATGATGTCATCAAGAAATTAACAAGCCCCTGATTGAGGCTCTGCATTCCTGACTCTGGCAGGCCTTGGGATACCCTGGTCGCCCATCCTTTTGTTGTTATTGTTGCTATTTAAACGACAGAAGTCATCTCCATGTCATGTACATGTCTCAAATGAAAGTTATGCAGACATGATGTTGGTCTGTCTGTTCCATGCATACAGTACTTTTGTGTTGCACTCAGCCTTGCAATGCATTGCATAACTTATCTGCACTGGAGCAATATACTGTCTTTTGTGCATTAGAAAGTGATTCATTTGATTTCTCCCACTCTTCAATGTAGGCCATTGTAGTATTCAATGTAGCGCTGCATTTCCAGCATTCAACAACATCTAGTGCCAATGGTTTTTTTTACCCCCGGAGATCGGGAAACATTGAATGGAAATATAATCTACAAGGGATATTGAACATATGCGGACAATGCACTGTAGTCCAGAGATGGCAGTCTCGTCTCACAACGTCTTCAGGATTCTTTTGCCTTGAATGGCTACTTCAGATTGGAGCAAGCTATAGATTCTTGTTCTTGAATTGAGTCTTGAACCTGGGACCTACTTATTAAGCCATCAGCTTGTTTTACACATGGAGTATCTCTGCTCAGGACACATATCATTTTGGAATATATTGGAAATATTGGAGCCAGTTTATTTTGAGAAAGCGAGGAGGTGTACAGAAAATTTTGAAGTTCCATCATTGTTCTGCTTCCAATGCTTTTTCGTAGTGCTGCTTCCAATGCTTTTTAGCAAGAAGTTAGGGAATATATTGGAGCCAGATTCTTTTGAGAAAGCGAAGAGGTGTACAGTAACTTTGTGTTTGCATCATAGTACTGTTTCCAATGCTTTTTAGCTATAAATGATGGAATATACATATATGTATTATAGATGATAATAATAATAATTAGATAATTTATATAGCGCAGTCACTATATGGATCCATACTCTACTGCGCTGTGATGTTAGGGTCTGTGGAAATCGTTACTAAAATATTGGAAATATTGGAGCCGGATTCTTTTGAGAAAGCGAGGAGGTTGAAGTTCTGTCCTAGTGTTGCTTCCAATGCTTTTTGGCAAGAAGTTATGACCTGCATCGGTATGAGGAAACGCCTTGCTAGTATCAAGAAGAGAGTGAAGCAGGGTGAGATATGTTTGAATGCTTTATACAGAATCAGTGGAATTTGTAACTAACTGTAATTTCATTCGTCAGGAATTAGTTTGCGTATTTACCAGTTAGGTACGTATTGATTTGATTTTAAGAGCTACAAGTTTTTTACGATTCAAGATTTAAAAACAAAATTTCCACTTAATTTGTCATGCTCACAGTGTCAGAGATTTGTTCGGAGAAGATTTATTTCAGCCTGCATGTACAGCTACAGAAAAGGTTAATCGACTTATCATCTCCAGAGATACTCGTCTGTATGGATTCATGTGCACTGCACATGAATTGAATGATAGTAAATTTACTTTGGCCATTAATTTGTCTCGTATGCTTTAATATAGTGTATCAGAGATTATAGTCTGAGAAGTTGAATTTCAGCTTACAGCTGCAGACAAGGTTAATCGCATTGGCATCCCATAGATATTCATGGACTCATGTGCACTGCGTATAAATATGCAGAATTGAATGATAATTAATTCATTTTGATCACTCTTTTCTCTGTGTATACTCTGTGTCTAGAGATCATCGAGAAGGTGAATTTCAGCCTGCAACTGCAGACAAGGTTAATCGCATTGGCATCTCCATAGATATTCATGGATTAATGTGCACTGTGTAGATAATATATGCAGAATTGAATGATAGTTAATTTATTTTGGCCACTCATTTCACTGTAGTTTGAGAAGGTGAATTTCAGCCTCTAGCTGCAGACCAGGTTAATCGCATTAGCATCTCCCTAGATGTTCATGGATTCATGTGCACTGCATAGAAAATAGAATAGTGTCAAAGAACTTTGGCTGCCATGCATGGATTACCTGAACCAGTATCTGTCTGCTGGAAAGTGAATAAATTATGAATCCTCAAAATTCAGTCCGACCTACTAAGTCTAGCGCATACATGCATACCCCAGTATATGTGTGAAAGGGCTGTATGTAGTGTAACTATTAAACTACATCTAAAACTATGAAATGATAAATAATGATTTCCCATTATGCGCATTCAGAAAGCATCTGGATTGTGCTAGTGAAACAATTAATGCATGGTGCTTTGCTGTAGCATGATGCAAATTATCAATTTTTAGTTATATATTTTTTACCTTATAATACAGGACCAATGAACTTATTACATGTAGATATATTCAGGGTATTCTTGCACTAGTTGAATCAGCTAAATTTGATTTCATTCTCCGCAGTTGTTATCGCCTTTACGATATATTTTTTCACATCTGATAAAAACTTGATGGACATCTAACCAAACATTGGAATGTGGCATTATGACATCATCATCGTTGCGGCTCATTGGTCCTGTCACTTGCTTGGCTAATCATGTAATGAGATAGGCTCTGTGTACTACGTCTAGACAAGCGCTTGTCTTCTAAGGGATTACAGTAATCTTATTAACCGCTATTGACGTTCATGTTCATGACATGACCTACTTGCTGCTTTAATCCTACTGTGCATCTTTTTCTGAAAACTTATAGGCACACATTACAAGTAGCAGTATTTATTGAAAAAGCTGTATATGCGTCTAATAGCTGCACTGCTAAAGCCAGGGTAATAATGCTGCAATTGTAGAGCGCTTAGGGTTCATAAAGAGTTGATAAGCGCTATGTGCAAGCCGTTCATTATTATTATCATTATTATTATTATTATTATTATGTATGTCAGCCTTGTAGAATATCACACAAATTCAATGCTTCATGTCATTCATGTCCATGACATGACCAACTTGCTTCCTTATATGTGCAGTATTTTGTTTATTCCTGTGCTTAAAATGATTCCAACATTTACTTGATATGGTGCTGTCAACCTTCTGGAATATTAATGATGATATTAATTTTGTTTATCGCTCAACTTGCTTAAGCGGTTATGTTTCTTGATCTCCATTGAAAAATTATTTGGTTCAGTTGTTTAGATATTAACACCCTAATTTTAATATAACATATTGAATATTCCAAAATGCTGTCATCTATACATGTATGGGTATTGGACAAGACATTACCATGTCTCTACAAACAAAGTGAATGTTGTCTGATTCAGACTGATAATATGATTTGATGTATTAGACTGTGTTTACAATGCCTTCCAAAAGATAAATCAAAACTTGGTGAAGATACAAAGGGCATTCTAAAGATTGAAGGCAATGACTTTGCCCAGTTCACATCTACAATATGGACAGAAATAAAGTTTACTGCTTCCCACCATATCCCACCAAAGCCTATGGCTATGCAAAACATTTTTGTGGGATTTGATGGGACACTGTTAACTTTATTTCTGTCCGAGTTTTTGTCAAAAGGGGCTTTCATTAGACAAGGGCTCTAAGATTTGCTTCGGATCAAAATAGGATTTATCTGATTCAGTCAAAGCTATAGTCTCTAAACATTTGTTTACAAGGGCAATTAGCTGATTTTTTTCCTGAGTTCATTGGTCCTGTGTAGTTCTTGAGTCAATTGAGTGAACCTTGGCCATCTTTAAGTGTGTGGCTGCATAATTCTCCTTACTTCTCTGTGACTAGAATCCATGTGCAGATACCTCCACCCCCTTGGAACTTGATAACTGGTAGGACTACGTAGTAAGCTAATAGGCAATATTTTAGCGTACATGCACTTTCGGACCTTTACACAAATAAATGAGTAGTTATTTTCACGTTTTGAAAGATTAATGTACAGAAGACTATGGAGGTTTTAACATAAAATTTTAGCAAATTAATTATTTCAAAAGTAGCAAAAATAGAACCCCAGGGAAAATTTCAGCTAATGCAGTTCTCAGAATTGAATGAGAAATGCATTCAAACCTATTTCTCTCTTTCTCTCATCTCTCTCTCTCACCCCCATGACAAGTTTGAAATTTATGAAAAGCAGCACCCAAACCAAACTGATCTTCAATGTACAAAAAGTATACCACCAGCATCTTTTAAAGTTCAACAAAGATTGATGTATATAGTAGTTTTTAAAATCATTTTTTGACCTGTAGCTTGACTCTTTGACGCTTACATACATGTATGATTTGTGATCATGCTTAGCCGAATTGCATTCTGTGAACGTTGTTTGCATAAATTACTCTGCACCGTATGACTGGGAAATAGTATCATACTCATGTAACCTACATTGTGCAAAACATGCGTATGCTAGCCCAATTTATCTTTGCATTCTGCTACCAGTGTAGGTTGGCCAACTTTGATATTCGTCATTATGCTTGTAATTTTTCAGGCATGTAGGTTCCATAAATTACTGCCTTTTGTTATCCATGATTGAGGGAGGGGGAGGGGGGGGGGGGTGAATACCATTATTCATGACCATGGCAGACTTCAGAAAGTGAACAAAATTACAAATTCCATGCTGCTATTACTTTTTATCTACATGTACACAATAAGAGCTTATTTTCAGAAAATGTAAAGCAAGTATTATTTTATCCAATTTTGGCATCTGTCAAGCTCATAAGGATATTAAGTATCTACATGACTGTCAACCTATTATCTTTGTTTTTGTTTAGTATTGTATTTTTTCATAGGAATTATACATTAAGACACACCCTTGATTCATACATAGCTGCTCATCATTGTTTTTGTTTGTTTGTTTTGTTTTAGCATATGTACGCATATAAGGTGAAAAAAAACCTAATTTTATTTTTTCTGCATTTATTTATGATAATTCATAATGAATTGATATGCAAGTATTAGTAATCAGAGTTCTTTGTACTTGAGGCAAATATTTGCAGAGCTTTGCTTTATTATGCTTTATCAATGAATAAACACTACCATCTATTAACAAATAAAACTATTTGAATAGAATGTGAATCACCTGAATTATTGTTGCTAGGTAGGACAAACAGCATGAAAGCGTTTGCTACCTAGATATTTTTATTCCCTCTAGAAATAGTTGAACAAATAGTTTCTCATTGATTGTAAATGTCTGTATTCATGTGACTACACATTCTTTATGAAACTGGTCTGATATTTCTTTGAACATCCAAAGGTTTATTCAAAATTGTTTAATGAAAAATTCAAATTCTGGAATATGAAATAACTTTTATTCATTAATTAGTTCACACACATATTGGCAATAATTCTCTTTTTTTCCCCCTGATTTTCCAGTTTTCATTTATTTTCTTTTTTTTTTCTTGAAACACTCCTGCTTTTATTTCAGCTGGACTGCCATGGTCTGTTGTACAGTGGCCACAAGGTATTCAAATTTTTAAAATCTCTTCCATGCCTTTAACACTTAAATTTGGTCTGATTCTCAGCTTCTGTCTCATTGCATAATGTAAATGCCAATGGTTGGACCAAAACATGTTTGGGTGTACTCCAACAGTTTCAAACATTTTTTCAGGTCTTTGCCACATACTTATCTTGAAAATTTTAACTCATGGAATATCAAAACTTCTTTTGTGAACTTATTTGAAGTTCATTTATAACCAACTTTCAAATTTCATGGTATGGAAGAGGTTTATATAGAAAGGTCAATTTCATTTGCATTGCTTGGCGTGTTTTCATGACCATGGAGTGTGTTTATCTGGTTGTATGACATTCGCTCCTGCAACATACTGTGAATACACAGCAAAAATTCATACATCAATCTCAACAAACATGTAAAACCAATTATAACCCTATATAACCCGGGGTTGATTTTTTGCGCCCCACTCCCTTTAAGGATGTGAGAAGAATAAAAAAGGGAATCACCTCCTTTGGCGCCCCTCTCAGCAATTTTGGTGCCCCCC
>BQKZ01000012.1:423652-439856 GCA_036244855.1 Temnopleurus reevesii
CAAAAATGAGGATCGTTTGTTTGAATAAGCCGTGTCCCTCGGTGTCCCTTTCTCACCTCACAATAAGGTCATATTTGCTACTTGATTGAAAGAACGGAAGATGCTGGAGCAGGGAAAGGGGAAGGAAGAGGAAGAGAAATTTTCCATTGGATTCAGAAGATTTTCAGGGGTTGGGGGGGGGGTCTAGGTGAGGTCCAAAAATGAGGATCGTTTGTTTGAATAAGCCGTGTCCCTCGGTGTCCCTTTCTCACCCCACAATAAGGTCATATTTGCTACTTGATTGAAAGAACGAAAGATGCTGGAATGGGGAAAGTGGAAGGAAGAGAAAGAGAAATTTTCCATTGGATTCAGAAGATTTTCAGGGGGGGGGGGTCTAGGTGAGGTCCAAAAATGAGGATCGTTTGTTTGAATAAGCCGTGTCCCTCGGTGTCCCTTTCTCACCTCACAATAAGGTCATATTTGCTATTTGATTGAAAGAATGGAAGATGCTGGAGCAGGGAAAGTGGAAGGAAGAGAAAGGGGAAGAGAATGAGAAATTTTCTACTGGCTTCGAAAGATTTTCAAGGGGTGGCGGGGCTTAGTCATCGGTTTTCCATCGCTCCATGTGCTTATGCGGGGGGGGGGGGGGGGGGGGGGGGGGGAAGTGAGATAAGAAATGAGGATCGTTTGTTTGAATAAGCCGTGTCCCTCGGTGTCCCTTTCTCACCTCACAATAAGGTCATATTTGCTACTTGATTGAAAGAACGAAAGATGCTGGAGCAGGGAAAGGGGAAGGAAGAGAATAGGAAGGAGAATAGTATGATGAGGAAAAGGTGTTTTCGAATAAATTGCAGCATTTGGTCTTTATTTCAAAGACGTTAAAATATAATTTTGATTGATTTGACTTCCAGTGATAAACAGAATCATCCCTCACCGTTGCCAAAACTGAAAAAAAAAATCCAATGTCTGACAAAACAAAAGTAAAGAGTAATCATCTGAAACATACAAAAAAAAACAAGCACAACTTATTCATGTGTTTGAATGTAAATATACAGGTGTTAGAAATTCTAGAAAATTGTAGCTAGAAGTTAAATTTAGAGCCCTTTCCCCCTTTAGCATGTTGTTGTACTCAAATTTTCATAATTGAGATGATATAAGAATAGGAAGTAAATGTTAAGAAGGAGTAGAGATAATAAAGATTGAAAGGTGAAAATAGTAAGCAATGGAAGATGAGATATATAAAATGAAACAGAAGCGAAGCTATGAGACAGAAAAGAAAGAAAAAGAAAGAGATTGATGCGGGAAAGAAAATATGAATGTGGTTTAAAAGGATGAAGAAGAAATCAGAGCGAGAAGAAGTTGAAAAAAAACCATCACATAAAGAGAGAGCGGAAGTGAAAATAGAGAAAGGAGAGAGGAAAATACAGAAATGTAGGAGAGAGCAAGATACAGAAAGCGAATATTGATAAAGAGAAAAAAGTGGGAGAAGAAAAGTAACAACAGAGAGAAAAGGAAAGAGATGAACGAGTTTCCATGTGCATAACCATTGATTGCAAAGCCACCCTGGCTATGCCAAACAACTCTCGTGTGCAGGAATTTTCCATAGCATCCTGTTCGAGGGCCCCTTTATGTCTCCTCTTTCTCTCATCACCATTCACAGATGATGTGCGCATCTTCTCTAACACAGCATCCTCATCCTCCTCCTCGTACACACACCAATGCAGTGTACGCCATCTCCCTCGCTTTGCCTGCTAACGATACCACTTCTCAACGCTGCTCCGCTTCTCTCGTGCTTTTGTATCCTCTCCGAGCTGCTTTTCTCACGTCAAACTGCTCTCTCAGCGGTCATCGAGCCTCCATTTGCATATTTTTCCTATTTTCTTGCCAAGTTTTCACTTTCTCCGTACTGCGGGTCTGCTTCATTTTCCTTTCTCGTATTGTGCTTTTCTGTATCTACTGGATATTGAATTTGCTTCTCATCCATTTCTTGCATCTCTCGGTCAAGCCGGCTTGTGCGTGTGTTTCTCATAAAGTAACGCAAAACAACATCAGCTGTTTAGTTGCTCTGTATATTGGATTCCTTTTCGCACGCCCTTCTACACTTACCCATGTGCGAGATGTAAGAGACAACAATAGGATTTATACAGCATGTGAGGTATCTATGCGCATCTATTCTGGATTCTTTACAAGATGGAGTAATAAGAAGCGTAATCTACATGTAATCTGAAGATTTGATTCATTCTGAAATACATCTTTCATTGTGTGTGTGAATATTTATTTTCAACATTACTTTCGCCAGCCAAAGCATTTCCATCCAAAGCCAATGTGAGATATAATCTATTTTCTTCTGTGTAATACATTCCAACTTCATGACATCATTGAATTATAAACAATTTAAGATATCAAATAACAATTGTTGGTGATTCTTTTTATCAAACCTTGAAGCGTAATTCACGACTACCAAGATCATAAACATCCAGAGCTTGTATTGTTTATCAGTGGGCTAACAGATAACTTGGTGAGACTACATAGATTGCAATACGTCGACCTTGACCGATATTGATTGGTATCCATCGACACAGTGCTACCTTACTAATTGATTGATACACAATACATTTTATCCACCGTGGTTTAAACAGGAAGGCATTGTTCTCCGTGGTTTCGTCAGATTCCTTGTGGTTACCCCTCAATGTCAGTGTTTGTTTTGGAAGTGTGTCGGTCACTTAGCATTGGAGGCATTGCGAAGGTCATTATCAACTGTGTTTGTTATGAATTGGAAATAGATATGTGAAGTGTGTCGATGTTGTGAACTTACAACTTACAATCTTGCAACCTCCCTGTGTGAGCTGTTCACTGTGAACCTTCAAGTAATCAAGACAAGCTATAGATATGTTTTAATCAGCAACTTGGTTTGACATTCATCATTTTCCATCAAAATCTGCTGGGACTATGTTGATCATCAACAAATGTATAGTTTGATTTGGTTGAATTGAGGAAGCACATGTATTTGTGACACTCTTCCAAACTTTTCAAGGAGCCCTGTGTGTTTAAGAAGAGGAATTTATCGGTGCTATTTTACTTTTGGATTAACCAAACTGAATCAGATGCTCAAGATTATAAAGTGAGTAGTTTTAGGGTATTTGATATGTGCATACATTTACCCTTTAAGAAATGATAAATAATTTGTGACTCACTATACAAAAGTACTTTAAAACATGGGTTCATGAAGCTGTACTTTGACAGCAGCTTGATATGCCCCCCCCCCCCCGCCCCAATTAGCATGCCACATTCACATTAATATGTGCATCCACTTTGCAGGAATAATTTTCCTGGTATTACATTGCAGTTTGCTATGCATTTTAGCATAAGTGCCAGACAAGAGATACAAAAGATGTTTGGTTCAAAAAAAATGTCACATAAAATTATACATTATGTTATTGACAATGTTTCCTCATTGTCTAAAACTGCTAATCAAACGAGAAATCTAAAATGATTCCCTCCTTTGTCACTCTTTCTCCCCCTTCTTTCTGCCCCCCCCTTTCCCTCTCTCTTTCTCTCTCTCTCTCTCTCTCTCTCTCTTGCTCCCTCTCCCTCCCTCTCTCTCTCACCTTCTTCCCCTGTCATACTCATTCACCTTTTTTTTCTAAACGTCTCCAATAGGTTCACATCTTCCTTAGATCTCAAAAAAATTCTAATTATTATAATTGTGTTTATATATTGGCATATACTCTCCTATTGTTCCCCGATAAAGCATATTACATAACAGGTGAAGCTGCTGAGCTAATAATCATCTCATGAATAAACTCACATTCCAAAAGAGAGATAGCTTACTTGGAAAAGGTAGGAAAAATTCCTTTAATAAAGGGCACAGTTAAATATCACAGAGAAAAATGGAAACAAATTGCAACCAAATGAGTAATCTTTGCAGATTGTAATGTATTTATATTTAATTTTGTTATACCTTACGGATTCGTTTACGGTAAAAATGATTTTATTTCATGTACATCTGTTTGCGTTGTTACCTGATCATTTGTAAAATGAAGAAAAGCAAGCAATAAATCCCCCCCCCCCAAAAAAAAAATCATATTCCAATCGATGAGTAAATCAATAAATTACCATGTTTTTTCTAATCCCATTTTATGTAAATTGGTAATTGCATTATATCCAAGCCCCATTTTTATGTACCCAGATGGCTATGGTTATACAAACGATAATTGATTTTTTTTCAGGAGGGGGAAGCCAATTTGACTAATATAATTATAAGCTAGATTTAGGTCAATATTTTGCTCGTGTGAATGTTATGCATATTGGGGTAGCATAATCACTTGAGACTTTCTTTTTATTTGCATGCATGTTACACCTTAAGACTCCTCTGTCAGAGAGCTGAATGAAATCTTTCACAAGTTATTTATATGAAGAGTAAATACAAATTTTAACTTCCATGACGGCAACTCTTCATTTGGGCATAATTTGTGTAGGGGGTGTGGTTAAAAATTTGCCATTGACTGCAAATAAGTTGGAAATTTATAGACACATGAATTTTGATTTTCACATAATTTGTGCTAGCTATTAACATGATCTACCTCGAACAATCATTTTGATAAAGATCAACTGCAACTTTTAATTGATCGCGACTTTGGAGAAACACCTCCATAGACTGCCACAAATGCAATGTTTTCTTATCAAACTCACATCTTCACCACATGACTTAACATGATCTCACCCCATCGCACAATGCTTACGCGCCTCATCTCCCCCCTGTACACATCCCATGCAAGCAGCTCAAAGACTAATGTAATTACAACAGAGATTTCGGTAACATAATGACAGCATAATCTGATCATGTTCGGTCTTAACTAGCTTAAATAATGCACAGCCCCCAACATGATTTCTTAATCTTGTTGAGTTTCGTAATGCTTGCTCTCTGGGGAAAGGGATTTAACTTGTTCGATTGCAAGCTGGAAGATGGGCAATTGTAGTTTTTCCCCTCTGAATCCTATATTACCTACTGGAAGTAAATATTGAGATGAATGAAATTGTATGATTTTTTTTATGGCTAGAGAGAAGTAAACCTACCGTAGATCAGAGATACGAAAACCTTGATTGGGGGGGGGGATGTTCTAATTTCTTAGAATTATTTTGTCTTTACGGTTGTTCATATCAGACAGCATTATGGGTGATTAATCTAGTACAGATGTGATTTTGCAAAGTGAAAGAAACGCCAAATCATAATTTTTCTTCGAAAGATTACTCGGCATGTTTAGCGATTGAAGGAAATGTAAAGGCACCATTTATATTCTAGTCAAATTGGCAGTATCAACTATTTTGTTGATAAGGAGAATAAATTTCTTCTGTTTCAAAAGAATAGATCTCTCAGTATCATTAACTGTTTTTCAAAAATATTTCTAATGAAGGTGCTTTTATACCAATTAGATTAAAACTGTTGCCAATCTGGAGAGCAGATTGAATATATTCCGTGAATGAGAAAATGGAAAAGCACCTCTTATGCCCCCTTGAGGGTGACCCGACAGTTGCTCCGGCCACAATTGCTCCGGTTCATTTTTCTGGCTAGGAGTAGGGTTAGGGTTAGGATTATGATAGGTTTATGATTCAGAATGATGTCAAGATTAGGATAAGGGTTAGGGTTAGGTTTGGGAGTAGGTTTGACATTAGGCTTACTGTGTAAGTTTTTTGCCGGAGCAATTGTCGCCGGATCATTTGTCATGGAACCCCCTTGAGGTAAACACCTGTGTGAAAGGATTGCGATGAATAATTCATCGTAATCAAGCTCACCTATCCGTGTTCCCTCGTGATCTTATCTTTCCTTCATTAGTGTTGCAGATGACCACTAGATCCTCACTTTATTCTGAGTGGAAATGGAGTTATTGTTTTTGTTGTTTGTGAGGCTCGCCCCACTTTCAGACGCGAGTATTTTTATACCAAAACTTGATCAAGAAACAACACATAAAAAAACGTATAGTTGTCTTCTGTTCATACATGTTTTTCAAAGGAGCTGAAGAGAAATCTTATATAGGTGCATAGAGCATATATAATCGTATCTTTGTGGGGTTTTTTTTTTAGGGGGGGAGGGAACAATCAAATAATGCAAATTTTATGAATTATGGAATGATCATTATGTTTGTAAGAACATTCAGCTCAAATCTAACATTACACACAGGGGCAAAAGCTTTCTTGTTTGATTGAACCTGTATCTATTTCACCTAACATCCCTTGTGATTATATCTTTCCTTCATTAGTGTTGCAGATGACCACTAGATCCTCACTTTATTCAGAGTGGAGATGGAGATCTTGTTTTTGTTATTTTGTGAGACTCGCCCCACTTTCAGACGCGAGTAAGTTTTACCGAAACTTGATCAAGAAGCATTGCATAAAAAAGTAATTGTATAATTGTCTAACTTTTCATTCATGCTTTTTTATTGAGCTAGGACGAAATCCTAGAGGTGCGCAGTTTCTTGCTATATTGTTTGTAGGGGGAGGGGCAATCAGATTATGCAAATTTCATGAAATTTTTATTGAATTATGATGTTTTTTAGAACACTAAGGTCAGATAGTTATCATTGAAAATTTCAAAAATGATACTCTAATAATTTATGAATATAGTGGGAAAAAATATGTGTATAATTTGACATATAAGTAGAGTCATATTGCGCTTGAATTTCAACTGGGATGTTGAAAGATACCCATATCCCTCCCTCAAGATAAAAAGTATTTGAGCCATTTTCCTATAGATAAATGATTATAGAATATAATGTATTCAATTCAATCAAATTTAAACATGAACTCAACAATTTAGGTGGATATATGAAGTATTGTTTTCTTAAGTTGCCTTAAACATCCAGGTAGGGGATGATCGCAGTAGCGATGATCACTAATAACAAAGCAAGAGGGATATCCCATGAGCCTCTCTGTTTGTTTGGATGGTTGACCTTTGGGTACAGAGGTCTAATTTAGACACTGTAGCGAAGGCATATTGCCTGAGTTTGATAGGAGATGGGATAGTCATTTCTTGTCCGAGAATCTTTGAAGATTTTATAAATTTTCATGGACACCTTTATTGTATTATTACTTTTATCTATTTGCCATTTTAGGTATGAATGTCACATGTAGGTTATTTTTCAAACATTGAAACATTCTGACTTCTTTTCTTGATTTAAAAAAAATCTCAATTTTCTTAATGCCATATATACTTTTGTACTTGCACCTCCTTTGATTATCCTTTGATCAAATAGAGTAAGCTCCACATTAAATGTAGATTTCAGCTTTTATTATTCATGATATACAAAGAGAACTATAGAATTAGTGAAAAAACACCAATTTCTGCATTATTCATTCAACCCAATCATTTCATTAATAGTATATAGTAAGTGAATAGAGCTGCTACAAATTAGATTGTATATGAACTCCTCAAAGTACACTTGCAATACAGCGACACCTTGCCGTTACTGATAAATTTTTCATATTGCACCTGCATTGTGCGAATCACAGGCATATATATCCATTGATCACATTCGCTATGAGAAAATCTGGCTCAACATTTGATCACTATGCTGTATGCAAGGGCTCCCCCTTGTAACCAGCTAATCAATGAATCTCGTAGTCCGCTGCATTGCTGTCATCATGACACAAGCAGCAAGCGAGCTTCAATCGCCGGCGCTAAATCAATAAGAGAGACGTTGGTAATACTGCACGACAGCTACGGGGAGAGAGAGAGAGAGAGACTGGAAGAGATAGGGAGGAAGAGGAAAAGTGGGGAGAGGAGAAGATGGTAATAATACTGCTTGAAAGCAAAATTGGAGAGAGAGAGAGGTAGATGTCTAGATAGATAGCTATAGAAAGAGGAAGGAAAAGAGTGGAAGGGAGGAGAGAGAGGCAAGAAAAAAAAAGAGAAAAAAATAAAGAGAACCAGGAAGAGAAATATTGATAATATTGATATTTTGATGAGCAAAGAGAGACAGAGAGACAGAGAGAAAGAAAGAAAGAAAGAAAGAAAGAAAGAAAGAAAGAAAGAAAGAAAGAAAGAAAGAGAAAGAGAGGAAGGAGGGATAGATCGATAGAGAAAGAGTGGGGAAGAAAGTAGGGACATTCTATTCTACATGATTCTATACTTGCATTTGTGTGTGTACATGTATGTGCATGTACATTTGTATAATGGGAGACAAATTAAAGATGAAGAAGGAAAGAAAGGTAAAGAAAAGAGGGAAAGAAAGAGAAGGTGGACAAGATGAGAGCGACACATATGAGAATTGAGAATGAATAATAAAAAAGGAGATGTAAAAATGAGAAAGAGAGGGTGAGAAACGGAGGAAGAGAAGAGAGAAAATGAGAAAAAAAAAGAGAGTGCCTTGCTTGTAGGCAACCGTCGTTAACAAGGGAGACCCGAGGTCACTCGCGTCCCTTAACGAACCTTCTCTGTACTGCGAGCGCCGTTCGAAACTCCCATCGTTGTTTGGCATTAGCATGAGGCTGCGTGAAAGGAGAGCATGACGCGTGCCTGGCTGGCCCGGTGAATAAGGTTTGCGGTTAATTTGTGCTACAGCTGACAAAATTTGTAATAGGTGGGGACTGCCTGGATGTGATGAACACAGTAGCTGTGATGGATGTTAGCTTGAGACTTGTGTAAACCAAAGGATTTAAAAAGGATATTCCATGATTTGAGGTAATACATGCTTATTGTATTGAGCTAGGATTACTGTTTTATATTTTTCTGCACTGCTGCCATAATGGGTAAAATTTGTCAGTCATAGAGTCAGTTGAATATCCAATTAAATTGTAGTTCATTTCATTTATTTAATTTGGTTTATTTGATTTTGTTTATTTGATTTTCTATTTCAATAACATTTTTACAATTTGATCATGAAATGGTAATGATTTGAAAATTGAAAAAAAGAACATTTACATATTATCAGTTAAACATTAGTTTATTCATACCTGGACTTCATTTGATACCAAAATTATAGGCATGTGTACATTTTGTTTTACTTTTTATCTTTGATAAATCAAAAACTTTGCTTCATAAGTTGCACAAATATTACCTTATATCCTAAGATAGCCATGAAAACAAATGTTTGAATCATAATCTTGGTAGGAACATGTGCCATGTGATGGGATTAATGACAATTTGTGTTTGCTTCTCTCATCTTATCATATACTCTGTGATTTATCAAGATTTCAAATTTCCTAATAAAATAATAATTGCAGAGCTCTTTGCGGGGCCATTAGAAATTGAGCCAAGATATAATGATGCATATAACCCTTTGTGCGCATGTATAATGATCAACTACTGGGCTTGCGAAATATTGATCTATATAGGATTTGATCATACCAGAGCTATAAATATCTCATCAATATTTGAGTTGCGTTGGCCATTCACTTTGAACACTGTACTGGCATAGTCGATTGCTGAAGTATGGTGTATGGTCAGACATTGTTCAAATATAATGCTTGGCTTATTAAGCCATTGTTTCTAAAGGTCAAAAGCAGTTTGGGGAGAATAATAGAATATTATGTCCAATTATGAATGTATGTTTATTTATATCTTGGCTTTGCATGCACTTGGTATCTGATCCAAAATGATTTGTGGCAGTAATACATGAAATGACAAATTAGAAATTACAGGCCTACTTTTGCATTTCTATGGTAATTTTCAATTCAATTAGATTTGAATATTTTGACATTAACAAGCATGTGAAGCCAGCTACCTGTCCTTCAGGTTTGCTTATATTGAGTCCTCAATTAATCTAAAGAAAATGGGTGGTGTAAAAAGCTTTCATAGAGAGAGGTTACCTGTCTATGATATGGCCACTATTTTTTTTTGTGTTTTGTCCTCATATTAGGATTTACTGTAAATTGAAAGCTGCCATCTATAGTAGATGTTGAACTAGTGATTTTTATAACCACTATCCTGCAAAATTGGATTTGATAGAATAAAATATCCCCTTCACTAGAAAGAATTAAAAAAAAATTATCCTGACCTTATGCATTGCATAGCCAGGTTATTGCTTGAACACAAATCAGCGTATATTGTGCTATCTATGAATTGGGATGATTGTAAACTTATACCTGAATGTAATAAGATGCCTTTGCTAAATTGAAATTGGTTTAATTCAGCAGTTGTGCTTATCTTACACTTTAAAGATTTTGCACAAAATGGAAATGGAGATGGTGTTAAATAAACTCCCTGTTTTTTTTTTGTTTTTTTTTTGCAGTGTACGTGAATACTACCCTAGGTAGATAGTAAACTAGTACACTCCTCATTTTTGTCGGGTAAATTTTAACTTAGAAATGTCATCAGTTGGTTGTTTATCAGAGTCAAATGAACCACACCCTCCCAATAGTTACTTTAAATCAAAATGGTCTGATTCTAAGTTGATCTTACATCATTCCTTGTCAAAAGCTCTCATTTTCATTCTCACTCACCCATTTTGAGTCTTATTCCAGCTTTTGAATACATTTAACTCTGCCATATTATTCTGTGAAATAAAAAGTGTGTTGTTGATCCCCATACAAATGTTGATTGAAAGATAGATAATGAGTCGAATGGGGGAAATATGTGAGAAAATTAATAAAAATATTAAAACAATATGGATTGAGCAATAGATAGATAGATAGATGTATAGATGGGTATGTTTATGAAGCAATGGGCATATTAGGAAAAGAGGCAAGTAGAAGGGGAAACACAAAACCATATGATTGCCACATTTTCGTCATATGCGTTGGTTTGAATCGCAAATTAGAAATTAAAAGTGCAATCGAGCGCAGCATCTACGACCTTGCATTCTTTGTTTTCACTGCTATCACTGATAGACGTAATGTAAATTGCTAATTATCGGAGTGGGTTTGATTATCATGTTTCAGGGTTAGCTCAAGGGTATACTGTCTCCACAGGAAATATATCTGTCAGGTCGTATGGGACATATGTTTAGGCTACATTATATCCGTCATATAAAGATTCTGAGCCAGTGATTGGTCTAAACCCTTCACGTGACTATTGATAGCTGCCTCCGGCATGTAAATTCACTTAAATGTGACGTCATCCGGTAATAGTTCGGAAACTATCTACGGCTTCCCAGATGAACTATTACCGGGTGACGTAACAAAACGGTGCGCGCTGTCTATTCTGTGTGTGGCAAAGCTGCTACGCGTTAAGATGATTGATTGCCACGCGCGAGCTGGGCATGTGGAGCATATGCACAGCGCCGGGCCGGCCTGCTGCACGGGGCCGTGTAGCCGCTACTGTGTGTGTGCTAGGCTGATTTGCGCGAAGGCAATTAAGGCTGCCTAAGTTCACGTGTGCCAGTGTCAACTTCCTCGCTTTCAGTTTGGATCCATTATTTATAGCATAATTTAAAATTGAAAATATAATCTAACATCAGGGCTAAATTTGCTTGTATGATCGATGACGGATATAAACCAATTATTTACTGCCTTCAGATGGGTTTAGTGAAACCATCATCCCCTCAGTCACGCCGATCGAGAGGCTATCATCCTTCGGGCTGCGCCCTCAGGATGATAGCCCTCTCGGCGTGACTTCGGGAAAGATAGTTCCCAATGCACCATCTGGCGACCGTGAATAATTGTATACTGGAACATCTGCCAGGTTGTTATTACTATGATAATAATAATAATAATAATAATAATAATGGTGGCTACTCAATCCCAATTTACCTCACGTGGGTCAAGTGTGCAGCACAATGTGGATGAATTTCTTAATGAAGGAAATTCACGCCATGTGTGGGATTCGAACCTATATGACCGTCTGGTTGAAAGGCAAGAGTCAGAAACACTTCACCACGACGCTTCCAGTTTTCAGAGTCCAACCGTAAGTTTAGATATTGCCAACCCATTATCACTTACTCAACGAAAATAAATGAAATACATGTAACACAATATTTTGAGACAGGAAATGATAGTGGACTATCCTACATTAAGTAATTGCAAGAAATATAAAATTCAGCGCTCTGAATCCCCTAGAAATTAGGAATGATTCCACTCTAAATGCAATGATGATTTTGATAGGGCACATTTCTACATTTTTTTTATCACAAAGGAAGTAAAAACGACACTAAAAATCTCCAAGACCTCGCCTTGCATGACCCCAGATTAATATATGCCCTGCTCTTGACATCGAAATGAGTGTGTGTTTTTTCTAGATAATCTTTTTATGATGTACAGAGTTATTCCTCAATCAAATGTCTCTAGAACCCTGCAATTTTTAAGCTATAACCATCACCATCGCAATATTCTCAATAGAGGAATCATAACTGGAGAATCATTGCCCACATAGTTCTATGCCATACAGTTTGAATGCTCTTATGGAAGCTGTCTATAAAGTTGTTTCATTTTGGAGGACAAAACAGAGAAACGTGTGCATTAGACAAATACAAAATGGACGTTTTATTACAAGCTGATGCACATGAGTTACTTTTTGTTTTCCAATAAGGAATATAAACAAAAACCACTGAAAACCCACTACAGTTTGAAATGCTGTAAGAGCTAAAAAATTTTACTTGGGATTTATTTTCGCTGAATTTGCGACTGTGAATTTGCTTAAATCTTCACTCATTAAATGGCCATAGAGTTGTTTACAATGATCTTTTAAATCATGAAAATAAGTATCCATTGATATGTACATAGCTCTGAAATATGGTGAATTCACTAGAATGTACCCTAAAATATTGGCTTTTACAGTGAGGATCGAATTTGCGCTGAACGTGTAGGTGCAATCACTATTGATAGGTGGCTGCTTAAATATCGTGGAGTGTTTTTGTTTTTTGTTTTTGTTAACAACGATTTATGAATAATAGCTAGTCATGGTGCGTACGGCTCACTGTAAACCACACACTGTAAAGCCTAGCAAGTGGCATCTGTTTTGAAACCGAGGCACTGCTAACAAAGTAATCAGCGCTCACTTTAATTAATCTAAAGTGGCACTGCTTGCATTATTCACTACCGTTATTACCAAGCATGAGCATGTATTGGCAGTCAATGTAGTTAGCTCTATTTTGTGTTTGTTAGAAGAAACTATCCCCCAAGCAAAAACACCCCTAATTTTTTTCCTTGAAATGTGCATACATGTATGTACAGCTGCATTGCTAAAGCTAGGATAACTATACTATGTTGTATAGCGCTTAGGGAGGAGTGATAAAGATAGTGTTAGGCATTATATAAGAGTATATACCTATCATTATTATAAAATGTTTCGTATTGGTTGCTTTAAACAGGCATCTTTAACCTTTCCTAATGATTTTGAATTTGTCATTGTACGACTACTCCGCCTACTGCTAAATCATGTTCATAAGACAGGTTCAGACAACACACCCCTTGCTTGCACCACTCCACTTCCGTCTAGGGCAAATTAATTCATTACACATATTTGATGATTTACCAGTAATTTTGTTGTTGAATCAGTTTCATGAAAAGCCCCATGGCTACTGCACTTCTGCCCAGTTGACCTTGCTTTGCCTGTTCCCATCATTAATGTACACTTAGGTCTCTCCTCATTTCATCGGCTTAAAGGGAAACCAACCCCTGGAATTATCTTGCTCTCGTTGAATGAACAAAAATCAGATGAACAAACTGAGAATTTGAGCAAAATCTGACATTCCGTTCAAAAGTTATGAATTTTCAAAGTCGCAGAGATATGACGATCCCTACCACTGATGGGGATCTTTGCGATCGGCAAATTCGACGGAATCTGACGTCATGTCGGAAAGCTCCTCATTCACTCTGTATACAAAATATCACATTTTCTCCTTTTTCTCAGAAAAGTCAACAAAATGCCAATTTTCGGTTGGGGTATAGTATTTCTTTATTGATTCTGCATGTATTTTGAGAAGAATCATGTTGCAACCTTACTCTAAATCTTATATTAATCTATTTTTTATAAATTCTATGTTCAAACTAATGAGGAGTTGTCCGACATGACGTCACAGATTCCATCGGTGTTGCCGAACGCACGGATCCCCATCAGTCGCAGTGATCGTCATATCTTTGTGACTTTGAAAATTCAGTACGATTTTGCTTAAATTTTCAGTTTGTTTGTCTGATTTTCTTCATTCAAGCTAATTCCAGGGGTTGGCTCCCCTTTAATGTACACTTAGGCCTCTCCTCATTTCGGTGTTAAAGGCCATGTGCACCATCGGATTTGATGAGGGTGAGTCACGTTGCTAAAAATGTGCGATCCTGATCCTTTATCATCTGTTGAATCTCTGTCTACTTTATTGAGCAAGAAGGGCAGCCAGGCTCACTTGTTTTTACATTACTACGTTAAAGGCTGTAATTTTCGCTGGGTTTTATTTTCGCTTGTTTACAATAATCTTTTAAAACATGAAAATAAGAACCCACTAATATGTAAATGATCCTTTATCATCTGTTGAATCTCTGTCTGTTTTATTAAGCGAGAAGGGCATCCAGGCTCACTTGTTTTTGCATACTACTTTAAAGGCTGAAGTTTTCGCTACTTTAGCAACCATGAGTTCGCCAAATTTCCGCTCATTATAATGGCCGTAGACTTTTGTGCAAAGATGTTTCAGAATAACAACCTGCTTATATGTAAATGATCCTTTATCTGTTGAATCTCTGTCTGTTTTATTGAACAAGAAGGGCATCCAGGCTCACTTGCTTTTACATACATACTTCTTTAAAGACTGTAATTTTCTCTGGGTGTGTTAATAGGTTATGGCATTAGTAGAGCAAGAAGCATCACTCTACTTGATGATGGTGATGAGTCTTGTGCATAATTGATTGCTCCGACAAGCTAGGCCATGAGTGGGGTCCTGTTTGAGGAGAAAAATAAGCAGGAAATCAAAGATATATATTTCAGAGTCTGTATTAAATTGTTTGTTGATTGTTGCTTCGTAATCCTTGTTTTATATGGTTTGTATGGTGTAGATCAACCCAAAATTCTCTGCTCATGTAGCTCCTCAGACAGTTCAGGCCTTGTTTTGGGTCTTCTTTTAAGAGGAAATCAAAGGTATAAGTCTTTGAAAATGTAGACCATTTTTTTTATTGGTGATTATAGAGCTATTTTTTTTATGCAATACAACAATTTTTCATGGTAAATGATTGTACCCATGCAAATCAGGACCCCATATAATAAAAAAATACCAATCAATCATTATTATTGATATCCGTCGTAAGTCTATGCATTGCGTCTATGGCAGATCATGTAAAGTTTGCAATTAAACTTACTATAAATATTAATCGTAAGTTTGTGACAAAACATGTACCATATAGATACGATTAACTGAAAATCTATAGTATCTCTTTTATGTTACAGACCCTTGGTCCATGTTACAAGGGTCTGGTTTGGAAATGTTGTGGTCTTGTGGTTTATAATATAGTTGCTTCTTCTAACCAGAAAATCGTGAGTTGGAATCCCAGCATATTAGTGTAGACATTGATCATATTGTTGAACCAAATGCTTTTTTTACAAGATAAAACTCTCAAACAAAATTGTCAACGATCAATTGAGAAACAAGCACTGAATTTACAAATTAACACTTCTGGTCAATATTCTAGATCAACTGGTATATCTCATGCTATCTCAATCTCAGTAATACTGGTGTACTCAACTTTTTCATTTACCTTATGCATGTTTTGCTGACATGATTCATGCACAGTTGTGCACATACAACACACATTGGACATCACTGAAGTTAACGAAAGTTATTACAGTATCCATAATTGATTACTCTGACTGCTCTGAGTGAATAGACCAGCTGTGGAGTTCACTCACAGGAGAAATTAAAAAAGTAATCTTTCTAGATGATCTTTAGGACAAAAATTTAATAGAGGGTCTATTTATCAAAACTGGCTTATTTTTAGGTCTTTTTTACTTTGAATTTTCAATATTATTTCGAGAAAAAAACATAGTTGTATTCGATCTGGATTTGTATATAGTCACAAATTGCATATTCAAATCACCGCCCATTCCCCACCCACACACACAAACGCACACACACACTTCCACTCCCATCTTATTGTACCGGGTATAACAAAAAAGTCTTTTTAATGTTTAAAGATGTTAATGTTTCTTTTAATTTTTCTTATTTACAACTCCTTTGTTCATCTTGAAATAAGGATCTGACAAAAGTAATCAGTCCATAGTCCACATGGTTATTTTTTTTCTTGCCTGAATATCACGGCTTTTAAAGTATCGATTGAGTAAGGGTACCGGTAAAATTAAGTCTTTCACATTAATGAT
>BQKZ01000012.1:443517-517192 GCA_036244855.1 Temnopleurus reevesii
TGAGTGTAGTTCCCCTTTAAGGAAAAAGGCGAAAATAGGAACCTCGCAAAAATATAAGCCTTTACAGTATTTACACTTTCTTTCCATTTCAGTGTGTATTGCATGAATCAAAACTGGAATATGAATTGTACTTTACTTTGCCATTTAAACAGTGATTGTTCCCTTTAAGGCAGTGTAGGTCATCTTCAATATAGACAGTGGCTAATCAATTATTATGGTGAGCTGTTTCTCGTCCCTTCGAAGACATGTCCACCCTCAACTCCCAGGCCAGCTTCGCATTATGGCATGCACCATCGCCATTGCCCTCTCTGAATTATTATCCTTGTTGTCGTCTCCTTCTTCTTCTATACCCATTTTAGTCTCCTTTTTGTTGTCCTCTCCGTATAATTCTCCTTCCTCTTTTTACCCATCCTTCTCTTTCTCACTCTTCTTCATTCCCTTCATCATCCCTTTGTTTTTCTGGATTTTTTTCCTCATTTTATTCTTTGCACTATTCTTCATATTCTTTTCCTTCACTATCATCTTCGTCCTGTCTTCTTTTTCTTTGTCACATTGTCTTGTCCGCTCATCTCAATCTTTCTTTCTCTCCTCTCTCTTTCATTCTCTCCCTTTTTCTTTGTCACTCTTTCCTGTTCTTTCACTCTCTCATCCTCCCTTTTTCACTCTCTCCACTATTCCCCTCGCTTTCACCGTCTCCCACTCTCTCTTTAACTCTCTATAAACTCTCTTTCACTCTCTCCCCTCTCTCACTCTCTTCCCTCTCTCTCACTCTCTCCCCTCTCTCTAACCCTTTCTCCTTCTCCCCTCTCTCTCTCTCTCTCTCACTTTAATCCTCCTCTTTCATAATCCTCTCCCATCATCCTGCCTGTCTCTCTACTTTTTCATTGCTCTTTCTGTAGGGTCACAATTTTTTCATACATTCACTATTTATCTTTCCACTTCTCTCCCATCATTCTTTCCTCATCCCCATCTCTCCATCCCATTCTCATCCTCCTTTCTCCCCTTCCCCTCATCCTCTCACACCTGCATTCTCTCCTGCGTCCAGTATTAATTGCTGATGACGTCAAGCTGAGATAAGCAATGCTGCTACTGCACCTAGAGAGAGAGAACGCAATTGACTTGCCAATTTGTCCGGTGATGACACGAGCATCGAACTGACTAGTGACTATAATGCAATGTGTGCGGCGAGATGAGTGCGTGAATTGAGGAGGCTTTACGCACGTATCTAGAAGCGTGTTGACTATTTGTTTGCCACCTCGCTTTGTTTTCGTCATAGACTCCAAATGAGCATTGTTTTCTGTGGGAAGATGTTTGTTATTTTTTTTAAACAAGACCTGCCCAATTGCGTCAAATGCTGTAATTATTCTGTTGATCCCCAAGTTTATCCTTGGAAGTTGTACGTTAGGTGTGCCTCTCCTGGCATAAAGAAAATTATATTTATGAGAAAAGTAAGTGAAGTTTGTCAAATGATAGATCTCGCTACTGGACAGTAATGAATGAGGAATTTTCGTCAAGAAATTATAGTTCTGGGGGAGAGGAAAACTTCTGTGAGACCTTTTCAATCCACAATCGGGCAAGTGGCAATTTACTCTATTTGCCCAATGGCTCAGTTTTGTTGTCCCAGGAATAGGTGGGTTTTACTAATAGATGCAAATTTTATGCACACCTTTAACACAAAGGTTATTCTTGATAACCCTAGGGTTAATGGAGGCTTGCCTGACATAGCAACAAGTAATGTATACAAACTGGATTCCAAATTTTTTAGTCTTATTATTAAAGGAGAATCACAAAGGCATTAAAAAGCCGGGAACGTGCGGGTTTGACGAACGGAATGCGAACAGAGTGCGAAAAGTGATTGGCATTGTGAGATCAAAAAAGGGAAGACATTTCGAGCAAGAATGAAACAAAAATTGGGCGAACCAAACAACTTCCACTGAAGCCTTCGAAATGGTTATATGCACACAAATGAAAGTATTTCCCCGATTTATACGGGGTATTCCTGTTCAACATTACTCAGCAGAATAAGAGGAAGGAATTTCCTTATGTGTACATAATAGAGCTATGCATCCACAACAGACTGCTTGAAATGGTTCAGTAAATAGACATGTCCAATGAATGAAATGTTACAATAACAACCCAACTCCTTGAGTGTGGCAATTATTTTCTCAGATATAAAAGGCATAAGAAACAAAGGAAAGAATGTGCGAGCGTACCATTTGATTTACGACAACCATGCACTTGCACCTTACTTCCAAGAGCGTTATTTGCCGTCATAGTATTGGATAGCTTTACAGGACAAAAAATTATATAAATAAAATAGTTCAAAGCATGTAGAGGAAGACAGTTTGCCCTCTAAATTATGCTGGATGGTTCCTTCTGCAAATGTACTCTCCTTGAGGCTTGACGTCATGAAGTAAATAACACGAAATAACACGAAATAACTCGAAATAACTCGAAAGATCCCGAAACCGAAATGCAAAAGCGAGCCCTAAAATCAGGTTTTTTGTTTTACATGATCGAATTTGATATAAAACAGTTCTTTCAACATATTATCCACATAATCACCTTTTCGTACTTGTAAAATATGTTGTATTCGTGATTTCCATCGTGGTTCTTCTTTAACAAACGGTTCGGTAGCAAGAAATGCATGTAAATGTGAATAGATAAGTAACCCCCCCTATTGGGGCAAGAGGTACGTTTGTTGCGCCCTGCCAATAATCAGCATATTCTTACAGCGCCTAGTAAGCTGGGGACCCCCTGCCTCAGTTTGTGTGTGAACGCTTGCCACAATCTCCCATTATGAGATAGCAATCTCTGGGTGAAATGTGTTGCTGTGGGGGGCTGGAGAGCGGCCTACATCGTAAATTCCCTCCCCCCCCCTTCCGCTGGTGATACATTCCAGCTATTTTTTACGCAGATCTAATGCATGGAGGCGCCTTGGTGTTGTGGTCCTGACTCTCGCCTTTCAACCAGAGGCTCTTAGGTTCAAATCCGACTCATGGCATTAATTTTCTTCAGCAAGAAATTCATCCACATTGTGCTGCACTCAACCCAGGTGAGGTGAATGGGTACCTGGTAGGAATAATGATTCCTTGACATGCCAAGTGCGCCGTGGATGGCTGCTGTGCTAAAGCCAGGGTAATAATAATTTAAAGCATCTTGAGCACCCAGCAGAGTGGATACGTGTGCTATTACGTGTCCCAGGAAAAAGTTCCCTAGCATGTGAACAGTCGACCAGGGGAGAGATAAGAATCTCGTATCCATCCCACGGCCACCATGAGATTCACCTGGGGGATGTGAGAACAGAGTAAATGTTTTCCATCTTTTAGCAGGCAAACATTACCTTTAATTCGGATATTGCGTCACAGTCCAGATTTTTAAACCGGGTTTCTCGTTAGACTGACCAGGATATCCTGTCAGATTTGTTTTTCAGAGCGCAAAACTACGTTACAATTTTGCACCTGGTCTCATTCTTGTTGGACTTGAATACACTCTTTAATAATGCCAAATCATCACAAAGCTGGTTTAAATATATGTGATCCTTTTGATATCGTTGAAACTGAGAATTTCTGAAAATATGACAGATTAGATTAAATATTTATATCATCCAATATTTTGAAAATGCTGGACCAATGAACTTAAAAATATAAAATCCATGTGATTCCTTTTTTGTCCAAAGTTTTGAAATAAAGAACATATGATTACACAGGCTGAATCACCTACATTTAATTGGATTCTAGACAATCTTAACCGTTGCCTTTATTGAGTATGCTTCAAAATGGCCAGGATCGCCCTTTCAATTCCGGAATGTTACCCTACTAAAATTGACCATTATTGACTATAAGATTTGTTAAAGATACATGTAGATAGGAATTTTCGCTGCAAGGTTTATTTTGATAATTTTGTGTCCATGAATTTCTTAAAATTTTCAATCACTATAATGCCCATAGACATATATGTACAATGGTCTTTCAAAACATGGAAATGATAACCCATCAAAATGCAATGTTCAAAATTCAGTGAATTTGCTCAATTTTATATATATATATACGCTAAAATATTGCCTTTTACAATATTTGATATTCGGTATTCTGTAATGTAATTGATACGTATGCATCAGATTTTGTTCATCCATGGGCCCCAAACTGTTATTGGTAATTCACATTCCTGATCATTTTTGTAATCTATGTAATCGCTAATGCTCTTGGTTGTCATGACAGCAATGGTCAATTTCATTCATTTATGAAAGAAACTAAGAAACTGCTGCTTCAATTTCAAGATACAATCCCTTCGCCCATATAACTTGCCCATGCTGAAGGCTATTCAGCCTCTATTGACTTTGTCCAGGCAGCTCCCAGTTAGCGGACCTCACACTTCCTCATTAAAGTGAACGCTGACGTACGAGCGCAATTTAATTTCGCGCCCTAATCAGCGCATGTCCCTCTCGCCTGGCTGGATTGGCGGGTGCTCCTGTATCGTCCTTCGTTATGGATTTGTCGCCCTCGTTGTGTAGCGGCGGTGTAATGGTCCAGTTCATTGGAGGAATCAGTAGCGTTTCATTTAACGCTTCACCTGCAAGAGGCAGAAGGTGTTTACTGCTGCCGTTTTTCTTGGAATTTATGCCAATTCTAGTTTTAGGATTTGTCATATTTGTGGATGTGCTCACATACATAATGTACCATCTTATAAAGTGTAATATGTGGATGAATGAATTGCCCAAATAATTTTCCAAATACATAATAACAATAATTATGATAATAGTGATAATAATGATAATATAATCATACAAAAACTAATTAATAATAATGATGATGTTGATGATGATGATGATGATGATGAAACTGATGATGATGATGATGATGATGATGATGATGATGATGATGATGATGATAATTGTTTTAGAAATCAACAACAGCAAAAAATAGCCTTTCAAAATGTAAATGCATACAACAGTTTAGAGATGGTAGCAGAATCCTACAGAAATAGCAACAAAGCTAGTGAGGCGTATAGGACCCCAAATTGGAAGGAAAAACTATCGGATCAAAATTATTTAAAATATGAGTGGATTAGATTTATAGATATATGCGTCTGCCAATGAGATATCAAACTAAAGAAATGGCACTCCATTTCGACCTGCCTGTAGTGGCCACCCAAGTGAAACAGAGAAAGTGGCCACTGTAGACAGGTGACCGGTTGGACATATTGTATAAAACATTTTCATTTGGAGGGAATTTAGTATAGATGGCCACTGTAGACAGGTGACCAGTTGGACATATTCTATTACACATTTTCATTCGGAGGGAATTAGTATAGATGGCCACTGTAGACAGGTGACCAGTTGGACATATTCTATTACACATTTTCATTTGGAGGGAATTAGTATAGATGGCCACTGTAGACAGGTGACCAGTTGGACATATTCTCTAAAACATTTTCATTTGGAGGGAATTAGTATAGATGGCCACTGTAGACAGGTCTTCACTATAGACAGGTTTATTCTAAGACAGGCTTGAATGTTGTCAGATTTAGCAGTTATTGAGCAATAGTCTGTTGTTCAGACAAGGGTGAAAAATGAAGAGGTTAATAAAATGTTGCACTGATAGACTCTAACAAGACATGTCACTTTAAAGAAAAATTTAAAAAGAGAGGACTTAAAATGATAAGATATTTTATTCCCTTGTCATTCCATATGATGCTTTTAAGATTAAACAGCAAAAAAAGACAATATAATTATTAATTACTTTTTCATTTGATACATGTAGCAAATTATGCGATAAAGACTGGATCCTTCTCCAGACATGCAAATCCTCATAACACAAATTTCATTAATTTCTCAGACAGTGGGACATTGTTGCTATGGGCAACCTGCGTTTTATACCAATCCATCCATGCAATCTCAAAAAAGAATTGAAAGGGACTTCCTGCTTTCTTTATTTCACGCACCTTAAAATGGAAATTTGGTTGTATAATGAATCATTCGATGCAGACAAATGTGCATAAAAGCATGTGCTCAGAATGTTATCCCAAGGCATCAAATGAATGCTATTCACGGTGAGTCACGGATAAAAGCAACACGAGTATGCAGCCACTTTTCCTTTTGGGCCTTGCTGCAGAAGGGAAAAAAACACAATTCTAAGACGATTTTGTTTCTCGATTTTGCATGCTTCGATTCACTGCAGAAGGATGATTCAGCTTGAAGTATGAAAATTCACTCGTTTCCAGAATTTGTAATTTGTTTTTGTCTACAACTTTCGACCTTGACTGACTAAATGAATTTAGTCTCATCAGTATTCCTCATTTAATTCCGAAAAATTACTCCAGTTTATGTCAATATCTTATGTAAATATTTACCCGAACGTATCTCTTACCTTCCACCTTTTTTATGTTTCTGGCAATTTCTTTACTGAGAAGTGTACATTTCAAAAACGCTTGAATGTATGTGTCTAGAACTTTATCAATCCTGTTATAATATCACAGTGACTGCTGCCAATTTCATAATGTTTTATGAACATTTTTAATTGATCATGATAGTCATCTCACATCTTTTCATTTCTTATGGAGGTTCAAATTAGTTGCTATTGCTAATTTTACAAATACATTCGAGCCACGTGTGACTTTACAGAGAGCCCTTGCTATATTTTTAATTGATCATGATAGTCATCTCACATCTTTTCATTTCTTATGGAGCTTCAAATTAGTTGCTATTGCTAATTTTACAAATACATTCGAGCCACGTGTGACTTTACAGAGAGCCCTTGCTATATTTTTAATTGATCATGATAGTCATCTCACATCTTTTCATTTCTTATGGAGCTTCAAATTAGTTGCTATTGCTAATTTTACAAATACATTCGAGCCATGAGTGACTTTCAAGAGACCCCTTTCTATATTTCTTGCTAGAAAAGAGGATTATAGGACCTGTGTAAGAAGTTACGCCAGTAGCAGTGCGATGTTTAGTGACATGATGGTAACAATGCTGTTGTAATTTCACTGCAATTGCAATGTTTTATTTTGATTTTTGATTGATCTTGAAATAATCATCTTGTACATCTTTTCATTTCTTCTGGAGGGTCATATGAATTGTTATAATTGCTAATTTCAGAAAAGTTACATGAGGGCCATGGTGACTTTAGCAAGACCCCTTTCTATATTTTTAATTGATCATGATAGTCAGCTCACATCTTTCCATTTCTTATAGAGGTTTAGATTAGTTGCTATTGCTAATTTTACAAATACATGGGGGCCATTAGTGACTCTACAGAGATTCCCTTTCTATTTTTCTTGCCAGAAAAGAAGTTACGCCAGTAGCAGTGCCACGTTTAATGACATGATGGTAACAATGCTGTTGTAATTTCATTGCAATTGCAATATTTTATTTTGATTTTTGATTAATCTTCAAATAATCATCTTGTACATCTTTTCATTTCTTCTGGAGGTTCATATGAATCACTATTGCGAATTCCACAAATGTTACATAGGGGCCACTAGTGACTTTACAGAGACTCCTTTCTATATTTCATGCCCGAAAAGGGGATTAGGTCCTGTGTAATATCATTATAGGAAGTTGCGCCAGGAGCAGTGCTATATTTAGTGACCTGATGGTTATATCTGACGGAATTAGAGTAATAACATGTACAGATTGCCAAATGTGTATGGAACAAAGTGGTTGTGCAGTGTACTGGCGGATCCAGTATTAACCAAATGGGGGGGGGGTTGCTTTTTCCTCCAGTGGGTTGAGAAGGGGAAAAGGGTCACTTTTGTCGGCAAGCTTAAAATGGGGGAATTCATTCTCATTTTCTGTCAGCCATCTCCCTATATACATTGTATCTAAATTTATCACAGGTAACAAAATGTAAAAAAAATGGAATTGTTGGCAGCTTTGTATATATAGTAAATTATAAGACATTATTTTAACATATATAAACAGGATGTTTTTTTCATTGCAGGGAAAAACGGGAAAATGAAAATATCACAATGACAAACATTATATGTTTATGTAATGCACCAATGCTGTATAATGACGCATGCATGGCTAATGATATTCAGGGAGCCTCTCCATTTGTTTTGAAATTGATCCCTCAATCTGTTCACACACACTTGCCAGTCTTTCTTCGAAGACTCTGCCAAACTGTATTTTTTCCCTTTACGATGCTCGACAGCTTGAATACTGTAATAGCCAATATTTTCGCAAACATAGATTTCAGCGCATTCTCTGAATTTCAGACATTGGATATTAGCATGTTTTTGTTTTCAGACTTTGAAAGATTATTGTACACAAGTCTATAGTCGGCATGACACAAGTGCAAATTTTCCAGCGAGAATTCCAGCCCGTACAATATTCAGTTTTACCCGGGCATTATATCATAGTTTTTGTTGAATGACAAAAAATGATTGATTCTGCTGGTTTTTTTCCTGTCATGGGCTACATTTATTCACGATCTTTATTTAGAATCTAGTGCACGAAAAGTAAATGATCAGAAATTATTTCAACTATTCCAATGTCAAAGAATGAATTAGCTCCAAATCTATGTGTGGTATTGATTGAAATATAAACAAGATTTTAATTAATAGTATAACAAAGAATTAAATTCATATCATGTCGCTTTTTCGGAAGAAAAACAAGATTTTCAAAACAAATAGGGTGTCTTAAAATAGACTACTTGTTAGAAGTAGATCAGTATTTATTTGTGCAAATGATAAGAAATTGTTATTCCTATTACTCTTGTATGAAAGTATGAAACTCCAAACATATTTGTAATACAGATGAAAAACAATTCAAGAGTTTCAAAACAGAAAAGGGATCTTAAAATAGAGTACTTGTTATAGAAGTAGATCATTATGGAGTACTTTAAGATGAGGATGATGACCTCGCAAAAGTGATTATGTCCTCATGTCCAATACTTGTTTAGCTATCGCAGTCTCTTTTTAGGCTTCTTCGAGATGCATAAAAACATAAAGTTATTGATTTCAGTTATGACAGAGATACATGCAATACATACATGTATACAGACCTCCCAACCATTATGAATTTGGAGGGATAAATATGATTTTTTTTCATCATTCCGAAGTCATGTTTTCATTGTATTATGATTTTTCATGATAATTGTACTACATGTACACTTTCTTATGGGAATCATAATTCTTCTCTCTCTTTCAGCAAATTAATCCCTCTTTTTTTTTAGTGTATAAGGTTGGGAGGTCTGATGTATAGTGGATGTCCAATCTGCAGGGTGTCCAAAGGTGTTTTGTATTTTTATTACCCTGACTTTAGCCCGGCCACTGCTAACATGCAATCACTTCAAGCATAAATATTTCTGTCAGGCGCCCATTGACATTACCTGGGTTGAGTGCAGCACAATATGTGTAAATTTCTTACTGAAGACAATTAAGCTGTGTCTTGGATTCAAATGACAGCCTTCTCATATAGCGATTTTTAACACTTGTTTTAATTGTCGCTGTTTTTCGTTAGTTTGTATTCATTTTGTTTCTGTACACATGAGTTTATTCAGACTGGTCATGTAAAGAAGACAGAGGAAAAATGGTTTTGGAGTTTCTTTATTAATCATCACACATCCTGGTCTTTCTCTCCACCCCTCGTTTTGAATATTTCTATGTTCACTTTATTTCCTTGTCATTTTGCTTATGACTAAGATTCTGCTAGGATCAAAAGCTCACAAACTCTTTTTGCTTCAAACCCCACAGCTATTTTTGATTGGATAAGCAGTTTCTTCAGTTTTCTTTATATACACTGTAGTTAAAAGAAAATTATCCAGTTTGAACAATAAGATATCTTCATTCAGAAATGCTTTTGCATTATTTAATCGTTAACACAGTCCCTACTGTTAGCTTATAGTCCTGTATGGAATATACTTGATTGAGATAAGTTGAGTAGTAAACTTGTTAATAGTTGGTTTATACAGGAAGGACGGCACGACCGTTTCCGGCAATATTTTCTTCCACCCTATAACCTCTAGCTATAACTTCCTGTCTCTATCACGAGTTTGGACGTTAAAAAGATTAAGCTGGTTTCACTCGGGGCTGATCCGAAGAGGAAATGTTAAATTGGAGAGACAAGTTTTGGTTTTGAGTTTGTTATAGTTTAAACTGCATTGAGACGTAAAGTTACTTTTGAACTGTTCCCACCATTTACATACTTAGCAGATCAAGGCTGTTTTTAAATCTGTTGCTTTGCTGTACGTCTGTAAATACTTGAAGGAATACTATCTTGCTACATGAGCTTGTTGTGTCCTCGGTTTTGAAACTAATTTCTTGGAATATAGAATTTATCAAGGAAAGGAGTTTCTAGTGGATATATTTATGTGAGTAATCAAGTCCTGTATTCATTTAAGGGAAAGGTGCAACACAAATTTTGAGCATATTATACATTTGGCATACTGCACTGAGACGTGGGGATACTTTTGAACTGTTCCCACCATATGTATAGCAGATTGAGGCTCTTTATTAATGTGGAATCTGTTGCTTGTGTTGTGAGTGCTTAAAGGAATATTTCTAGGGTATTAACCTGCTTCATAAGCTTGTTTAATCTTCTGTTGAAAACTAATTTATTGGAATACACATTTGTCAAGGAAAGGAGTGTTTAGTGGATATTCATGTGAGTATTTGAGTGCTGTATTCATCCAACTTGTGCAAATTTTTTTTAGATCGTTTGATCGTTCTTTGGCAAGGCATTTCTTGAAGCTTTTCAATGATATCTTGTACCTATATATGCATTATTTTTGTAACACAGACCCTAACATTACAGCGCAGTAGAGTATATCCATATGGTGATCGACTGCGCTATATAAATTATCTAATTATTATTATATATATCGCCATATATATCCTATTTCCAGGGAAAATCCTATTCTTACGTTCCATAAACTATTTCTAAAACTGTATCTCAAGGATCTGTAATATTCTTCTTTGTCTTATGAGTGTCATATTGCCATTGAAAAATCCCACAGGATAGATATATATAGCAAAATAATATGAATTTTACATATGATATGACAACTCTGAAACCATATTCTTACAGAATGTTACAAAAAAAATTAAAAGGATCTGAAATATCCTTCTTTGTCCCAAGTATCCTATTGCCATCGAAAAATTCCTACTAGAAACGATATGTTGACAGCTCTGAAACCATATTCTTACAGAATGTTCTATAAAGTCTGATATGGCTTCCATGGAGGCAGGGTGTTATATAGAGAAAGATCTTGTGGGATTTCTCCTACAGTATCATCATCTTGAGCTTGAATTTCTCACATCCGTATTCAACCATCTGCAAAACAACACATCTTATTCTCAGAGGTTCTCCATGAATGTGCCGTATATTGCAGCTATCTTTGGTGCTTTACTTTTGCTGAATTTCGTGCACATATGTGTTAGAAAGCTCTACAGCTTAAAGGTTTTGGCTGGTGGTCCGATGTTCGTCAATAATTTCGAGAAAGCTGGAAGACTTCATTGATTTGAACCATTATGTTGTAACATTTAACCAAAAGTTTGAATTTCATTTAACGTCTAAGCGTAAGTAGAACTTCTACAAATCACCCGAGATTACATTTCTGGTTGTGTATTTGATACAGTAGGTCTCGTACTGAAGGAAATGAATGCCATGTGTTTGATTCAATGTAAAAGAATCGGATAGAAGCACTGAATCATGGCACTTCCACTTTTGTGCCTTCTCAATTTTTAACAACTTTTATGCGTTGATAGCGATTTCATGAATTGTCAACTTCCTTTCTTTCCCTTTTCAACCTTAATTTTTCTCTCATGGAAAATCTGATGATTTTCTCAATCTTCAACCATCCAGAAGATCTAATGATGTGTTTAATGCTAGTTTATATGTTTTTAATGATTTTTATCTCTTTTCAGGAAACTCTGATGAGAGCAAAGAAGACCATAGCGACGATGATGAGCTTCTCAACTATATTTCTGCAATCTTAAACAATCCATATCTTATTATAGTAAAATGTAATGAGGTTTTATACAATAATTGTCATGTTTCCAATGACTTTCATCCTGTTTAGGAAATTCTGATGATTTTTTAATACAATATTTATCATGTTTTTTTATGATTTTCATCTTCTTTTTTTTTAGGAAACTCTGATGAGAGCAAAGAAGACCATAGCGACGATGATGAGAACGAGTTCTTTGATGCCATAGAGCAGTTCCAGTTCACCACATCAGTTCAACTGCCAAGAGACAATTCTAATCTTCATCACAGGTATGATGCATTTCAGAAAAAGGAGTGCTCATTCTCAAAATCATGCACTTTGTATTCGGTTCATTCTGGGGAACACCAACTTCATATATACACAAGATCAACCATTATAGTGAATTTTTTTCTTGATCCTTCTTCATTTACGAGCGAATATCAATCTACTTAAAGGCCCGGACACACCAAACACGGCACGACATAACGGCACGGTATTTACGCGTTATCTTGGTTGTCAATGGCCAGCGCGCTCCTCCGCGCAGAGGATGCTCAACAATTGACCAATCACAAGGGAGACATTGCGTAAAAACCTTGCCGTGATGCCGTGCCGTGTTTGGTGTGCTTGGGCCTTAATGGTCAGATCTGGTGAAGGTCAGTTTTTGGAATGGAACAGATTTCTAGCTTTAAAGAATGTCTCTGAAAAGGAGAAAACAAAGGAATGAACAATAAGCCTTCCCCCCAAAACCTCAGTTAAGAATGAATACACATATACGGCATGAAATGTATCTGGATATGTGTACAGGAAGTTAGTTTTCTAAGAATTTGAAAGTTACACATTATACAGCAAATTTCATGACGTGATGGCCTTACAAATGTACAATCACTTATTGTAAAAAAAATATTAAAGGCATTTTTCATGACTTGGGAATTGATACAATGTACATGAAGATGCTTATATTGTATGATGTCAAAGCCCACTCCATTTGTCTCTTAACCAGAATGTTCCATACTTCCAAATCTCTGTATCAGTTCCACATAAATCATGTGACATAATGGGCATAATCCTCGTGCTAATTGTTGCCAAGCCATTACTATGATGCGATTGAACGAAAACAAAACCATTTAATGTGTAACCTTATTGCCAGATTATTAAAGTTTTCCCAGCCAGGTAGGGGCAATGGTTCTGTCCTGTATATACCATATATTTGTAAAACCCTCATTCCCGAAGTTATACTGTGTTATACTAATCTAATCTGTGTTATGTTTGAATCGCAGGAGAACACCCAGCGAGTGCAGCGTAGCAAGCACTGAAGCTAGCAGTGGTGAAGAGATGCGACCGGGGGTAGAGACAGTAGTCCAGTCCCACATATACCATATGATGTCTTTAAAACTCTCATTTCCCAAGTTATTACTGTGTTCCCACCTGATCTAATCTGTGTGTTGTTTGAATCGCAGGAGAACACCCAGCGAGTGCAGCGTAGCAAGCACTGAATCTAGCAGTGGTGAAGAGATGCGACCGGGGGTAGAGACAGTAGTCCAGTCCCACATATACCATATGATGTCTTTAAAACTCTCATTTCCCCAGTTATTACTGTGTTCCCACCTGATCTAATCTGTGTGTTGTTTGAATCGCAGGAGAACACCCAGCGAGTGCAGCGTAGCAAGCACTGAATCTAGCAGTGGTGAAGAGATGCGACCGGGGGTAGAGACAGTAGTCCAGTCCCACATATACCATATGATGTCTTTAAAACTCTCATTTCCCCAAGTTATTACTGTGTTCCCACCTGATCTAATCTGTGTATTGTTTGAATCGCAGAAGAACACCCAGTGAGGGTAGCGTAGCAAGCACTGAAGCCAGCAGTGGTGAAGAAATGCAGCCGGGGGTAGAGGCAGTGGTCCAGATCAACAAATTGGACGAGGGAAACAATGTAAGTCTACAATCATCCTTAACGCTTACATGGTTTTGTTCGCATTTTTGCACAACTACACACCTCTTTTGGAAGTACACTTTTGTGTGTAAATTCGGGGAGTACACACAATAGCCAGAGCATGATATTTATTGTTTGCAGTGCATAAGCTGGTGGTTTGGGCCTTTTAATTCCCGCCTACAGAATTAATGCAACACAGAAAGCGTTAATTTTACCAACCAGTTTAAGTGTGTTAAAATCTCTGCTCAAAGCATAGACCCACCTTTAGTTCATGGGAAAATGCAGGGACTAAAATTAAAGGGGAGTTAGAGGGATTGCTTTTTCTAGCGCTCCCCTTACATGATTTTAGGGGGAGTAATTTATTGAGCCGCTTGTGATCCCAATCTTACTACATGAGGACCCAATTTAGCTTCCCTAAAATTCTCCTTCAGAGCCTCTCGGGGAGCTATTTATAGCTCCCCTGCAGATTCTGTAGTTCTGTCCGCGGCAAATGTCAGAGAGGCTTAAGTGTCTAGTTTACATTTCTGACGGTCATCGTACGATGGATTAGTTCATGATTCCCTTACGATTTGGTTGACATTGCAGTTGGATGCGGGCTACAATTTTTATGTTTTCATTAATACCCCATTAACATTCAGTCTACAATCATGGTAGGGTGACTATAAACCAATCGTATCCCGACTGAGGCGTCGTGGCGTGCGCCTGAAATCAAGCTGTTCGGGACAGTCATAGACTTGGGTTAGTTCCTGCCTGTGGGTTCGAAGCCTGGTCGCATACCGTCTTTCAGATGGAGACGTTAAGATGGCGATCCTCTTTCTCTCTTCTTCTTCTGGCGTAAATATTCAGAATTGAATGATACACGCCTCTAAACTACATCCTTTCCTTTCCTTTTGCACAATTTTTAGAGGTAGCATGTCAAACGATTATCATGTGAATTCAAAATACCTAAATAACTTTGTATAGTGCAAAGTTATACAGATTGCTAAAAATCATGGGAACATAGACCTCAAAAACGGATTCATTGTGTGGGAACCCTATACTAAATAATGATTGTGCCCAAAACTTCTGATCTGACAATTTTGTTAAATTTGTTTGCTCACCTGTTGAAACAAAAATTGTACACTCTCTTCATGATCAGAATAATGCCTCTGCACCATAACCCTGTGCTGATAATAATAATAATAATTATAATGATAATAATTTATTCTTATAAAGCGCTCTTACAGAACTACTGATCAGAGTGCTATTACAAAAGCTGATCGTACAATGCCATTTACAATTTTTTAAAGTGCTGCTGTCAATCTATTGTGAAAAATTTGCTTAACAAAATGGCAAAGGATACGTATAGTGCCAATTCTCCCTATCGCATATATAGCTCTCCGAATCTGAACGCATGCGGCGCACTAGTTATTTTGGCCCAAATTTTTGGCACAGGTACTTCTGGTAACATTTTCGCGTTTTCAAAAGTGTATTGCTTTCTACGAAAAACTTCGTCAGCGGCTTGTAGTGTCATATTTTTCATCGATAAAAGCATCATTTTATATATTTTTCTTTCATGTCTGCATTTATTTGTTATATGGGTTTCTTTTGCGAAGCGGCCCAATGCTGGGCTTCCGACGCAAAACGAAGGAATTACGCTAAATATCCATGGATGAGATCCATGACTTGGGTGAAGTTTCCAACTAACCCGCAACAGCGTAGAGTTTAGAAAAAATCTCCTCCAAAGAAAAGAACATTTCTCAGAGTTAGAAAGACCTTCAATTGAGACACAGACATTCGTTGAAATTCATCATCGGGTCTATCCATGTTTGACCGCGGAGGAGATGTATTAAAATTGCAAATTATTCGGTGACGATCGTAGATAGTATACAGTGAAATCAAGATGACGCGCGCTTTATCCCGGAAGTGAGCGTGCCAAAGCCAAAGTCCGTGATATAGATATCACAAGGTGATATCGGGTGATATCGGCTATATGCGATAGGGAGAATTGTACAGTAGTCCTCCTTTAATCATCATATCATCATATGCCACCCAGGTAGATGGTGTATTCAGAGGGCTGCGACCAGTTCACGGTTACCCTACAATGATTGTAGACCAAGTGTAATCTGTGTGCATAAACTTAAATTATGATGTGATCTATGAAGAGACTTTAAAAAATCAGTTTAAAGATAGTTGGGCGAGAAATGTACCCATGCCCAAAATAATCCTGTGCTAAGTACTCAATGGTCTAATCGTAGTAATCTAACATCTTTTGTTTTCTAGCTACCCCACCGGCCGAAGCCACAACCCAAAGTTCTGATGGTGAAACAGAGACGTAAGAAGATTCCCGAGAAACCCAACCAGAGTCTCAGCCTCTGGAGTATCATTAAGAATTGCATCGGCAAGGAGCTCTCCAGGATACCCATGCCGGTATGTGGTGATGATGATGATGGTGATGGTGATGATAGTGGTGATGGTGATGATGATGATGATGATGATGATGATGATGATGATGATGATGATCGTGGTGGTGACGCCAAGAAGGAGGAGGGATGATGATGATGATCGTGGTGGTGACACCAAGAAGGAGGAGGGATGATGAGGATGATGGTGATTATGAGGACGGTGATGATGATAATGAGATTAATGATAATGATGATGAGGATGAAGATGATGATGATGATACCATTAAAAATTTGGTACCAACAAATTATGTTACCAAACAGTTACAATACATTGTCATCTAACACAAACCTCCAAATCTGTGTGATGTTATAACAATCTGCACACTTAAATGTGTAAATGGGGATCAAAACAAATAGAGCCCAAAATTCTTGGTGTCTTCCCAAAATCTAAAATAATCTAAACCTTCCTGTAGGCCTCCATTCCCTTTTATTCTTCCCTTCTTTGACACAAATCCCAAGTTTCCGCATCATATCATATATGTACCTGAGTAAATTAAGTACCGGTATTCTAGAAAAAAAAATAGATTAAACTACTCTCAGGAGAATTGTATCCCAAAACTCATGAATAATTTTCGAATTCCTAATGATTTGAACTCTGCCCTACATCTCTTCTCCCACCCTTTCCTCCATATCTCAGTCCTGTGGTTTCACCATAGGTGATAGGTTTAGTGTTTCATGAAGCCGCGCTACAGCTGAATTTGCATTTTCAGGTCATTCCTCTCAAGCGAGGCATAAATGCATAACAATCCACCTCCTCTGTTACAATGCATGGTGGTGTCGTTTTAAGTAGGTTTATTTTGAAGCTCCATTCTGACAGAACTATTCTCTGATGCCCTCCAATGCCATTTTTTTTTTTTTTTTAAAGCATTGGTCGGTCTAGAAAAAAATGTTTTTTTATCCTTTTTATCTTTCAAACACAATTTAAACAAATCATGAGGAAAATAAGGTTTAACAGAATAATGAAAAGCCAAAATATCTTTTGGGGATATATTTCACATATTTATTGATAATTCTAGTGTTAACTTTGAATTTTGGTGAAAAACTTGTAAAAAAAAATCAGGTTGAGCGATTTTTAAAGGTTGGTCGGTGGAGGACATCCAAACAATTTATTTTTCAGCCATTTTATGTTGTATTTGTGCTTACTGAATAGAAGTCATACATCAGGGCCTCATGGTATAAAACGTTTTTGCCAGAAAGAACTATGGCAAACTTGGAGCCACAATTTTTCCCTAGGTTAAGTCAATGATAAAATTGCTTGTTGACCAAGTGTTGTTTTTTTTTGTTCAATGTTATTATTGTGAGATGAAGGGACAAAGTGAACAACATCCATTTAAGCATTAACAATAAGCTAGATGGACACAACAGAAATTTTTATAAACAAGGACAAACAAACAAACAGTGAAAACACAAAGAAGATAGAAAGTAATAAATATAGACAAATACATATTTAATTTTCTTATGAACTCAGGTCAACTTCAATGAGCCGATGTCGATGTTGCAGCGGCTCACAGAGGACATGATGTATAGTGATCTACTCAATTCAGCCGCACAGTGCGACGACACTTGCCAAGAGATGGCGTACGTAGCAGCGTTCATCACATCAGCGTACGCAGAGACGTCGGTACGCACAACGAAGCCGTTCAATCCACTTCTAGGAGAGACGTTCGAGTGCGATAGGACGGAAGACTTGGGCTGGAGAGCAATAAGTGAACAGGTAAGATTTGAACCCCTGACTTTGTAAGGTATTATTATTGTCTATTTGATTTTATGAAATGTGTTTAAAAATGAACATTGCAAAGATGAAAAACTAGATTTAGGAACCTTTCAAACACTTTTTGAGAGTGTTGTCCCACATGGTTATCGTCATCATCACCATGTTTTTTGGATTCACAGATTCACAGTCATTCCCAACATGTTTGCATTTTTTTAAGGTGCATTGTATTTCCTGAATACTTTTCCTTTTTAATTTGTACATATTTATATTTTGCCTTAGACTTCTACATTTCAGGAATTAATTTGAAAAAAATGTTTCAATCACTTGGCAACCTCCCCAATATTTTCTAACATACGCATAATATTTTTTATTCTTTTTCCTTCACAACTTGCTTATAGTTTAATCATAATACTCCTCCTGCTGCGTTTCATTTTTAGATCAAGGTCTGAATGCTCCGGATGGAAACGAACATCAGCAGCAAGTTTTTTTCATAATTATTAACTCTGTATCATCGATAAAATCTGATTGTATTTTTTTCATGGATTGCGTATGCCAACTGTGAAAAACGTAACACTGCGAAATTATCCAGTTATGCAGTAATCATCATCCTTCTCTTGCTGTATTCCACGTTGAGAGCAAAGTCCGAATGTTCTTGATGGAAATGAAAATCAATTTCAAGTTTTTGAATAAACCACTCCATTTTTATCTGTATCATCAATAAATTCTGCATTGATTTAATCCATTTCTCGATCTGTATTTATCAACTCACAGGTTAACCATCATCCTCCAGCCTTCCATGTTGAAAGCAAAGCCTGGACATTATAGATAGAGACGACAATCAGAAGCAAACTTTTTTGATTAACCTTGACAGCAAGGTCTGAATGTTCGTGATGGGAAACCTCTCCACTATTATCTCTGCATTATCATTAAATTCTGCATTGATTTAATCCATTTCTCGATCTGTTTTTTGTCAACTCGCAGGTTCCTCATCATCCTCCAGCTGCCGCTGTCTATGTTGAGAGCAAAGTCTGAATGCTCTTGATTAAAACGAACATCAGTTGCAATTTTTTTTTTAGTAAACCTCTCCATTATTATCTCCATATCATCAATAAATTCTGCATTGACTTAATCTATTTTTCGATCTGTTTTTTGTCAACTCGCAGGTTAGTCATCATCCTCCAGCAGCCGCCTTCCACGTTGAAAGCAAGGACTGGACATTATGGATGGAGACAACGATCAGCAGCAAGTTCCGCGGCAAATACCTTCAGATCTTCCCTCAAGGCACCGCCCATATCTCCTTCAAGAAGTCTGGCAGTCACTACACATATACCAGAGTCACTGTTACCATACACAACATCATCGTTGGCAAGCTATGGGTCGACCAGGTGAGAATCACTTCTATGACAGGTTTTTAAATTGGCAACCCTGGTAGATTTTGGTTGATATTTTCAAAGGTATTTCTCTTGCCATTTCCAGCATGACAAATATTGTGGGCAAATTTTGGTTGGATCATGCTGACATTGATTCCATGACCCTTTAGCAAATTGGCAACGATATCATTTTTGTATTCAGGCATCTAGTATTTTAGATTGTTTAGTTAGTTTGTGTGTATTATAGTTTTCCCAGTATTACGATTTATTCATAAGTGTATAGTAATGGTGTGACAATATGTATCAAGCTTTAAGCTTATTTTGTCAAACCTCTGCATATTTCGGTAATAACCAATGTATTGGAAACGCAAATCCTCATCACTATGTAATACTTTGTATCTCCATGTGATTGTAACTATGAAATGTGCAGAAATAAATAAATAAATAAATAAATAAATAAATCTTCAAAGTCTCAGATAGGAATTTGTCTAGCAGTCGTTCCTTCATCTTAAAAAATTACAAGTAGGCTAGCTAGGCTAGCATCATGGGAGTATTACTACAATGGTAGGTTAACAAAAATAGCAAAACTTCTGGATTGTTTCGATCTTATCATACAACTTTCCAAAATCACACAACCAATATAATATGTCACAATCTATTTAAGCATCATGCTTTATGCAATCTATGTAGGGATCCGATGACAATTCGATTTTCCAAATCGACCACATTTGTTTTATCTAAGAATATTTAGCGATCCTACACCTCTATGAGTGAACATCTTCAAAGTGTTGACAGGATTTGTTGACGTTATTTTCTCTCCTGTTTGTTCTGTTTGTATCAATTTACGTTTAACCACCCCCTCTTTCTCTCCGTTTCTCTCTTCCACAGTCTGGTGAATGCGAGCTTATAAACCATACAACCAAAGATGTCTGTCGTCTAAACTTTAAACCAACCAGCTACTTTTCAAGAGATGTTCCAAGGAAGGTATGTTTATCAAGCTAACAAACTTTTGATGATATTGAAGATGATAATGTCATTTGATGAAGGCAGCCTCATCATTGTATGAAATCAGCAATGACAGATTTCTAGTTGCAAAAGGTGCAGATGATCTTTAAAATTTGTAATTTCTGTAATGTAAGAAAAGCAAAAAATTGCATAAAAGCTCTTAATTTATGGTTTTCACACATCACTGTGGGATTAGATAGCAAATGATAATGTTTGTCGCAGTGCTTTACAATAAAAAAAGAAATGCAAGATAGTTTAATCTGTCAGTATTGAAGTCAAAGAATGGTATTTGAAATTTACAACCACTAGAGGGCGTTTTTTAACACATTCCTGTTTGATGTCATTTGCGTTCTGGGAAAGGAAGTAGATGTCAGTCAAATTATATGATCAACATGCAGTGCTAGATATAACTCAGCACTACCAGCAAATAGGCCGCATTTTAAGTATTCAGACATTCAAGTTATGGGAAAGTTGTATGCTTCACAGTGCATTATACATTCCCTTGAATGCCCTCTTATGGTTGCAGCAGTGGAGCTATAGGCATCTCCTTGTGATAAGTGATGAATTCATTTAAAGTACCCTCTCGTATGATTCAGGTAACTGGTGTTGTGATGGACGGCAACAACATGGCCAGATACGTGCTATCAGGTACGTGGGATAAAAAGATGGAATACGCTGAGGTACAGAACATCATGACAGAGAAGTCTGGCCGAAGCAAGCCGGTCTATAACTGTGGCGCAAGCAAATTATTTAGCTTATACAAGTATATATTTTTCTTGTAATGCAGGTAACTGGTGTTGTAATGGACGGCAACAACACGGCCAGATACGTGCTATCAGGTACGTGGGATAAGAAGATGGAATACGCCGAGGTACAGAACATCACGATAGAGAAGTCTGGCCGCGGCAAGCCCGTCTATAACTGTGGCGCAACCAAAGTACTCTGGGAGAGGAATCCACCTATGTAAGTTTTGATGTTTTTTTCTTTTCCATTATGATGTTGATTCAAGGGATAATGTCAGGTTTGCGCTCTGAGTCTTCATTTGCGAGATCAATGTGAAGAGTAAAATGATGATATTGAAATAAACAATAACTCTCAAGGTTCTGGCTAAAATTATTTGCACAAATGTGCCTCAGATAGCACCATCCTCTCAAGGGCCAACTGCCCGAGGGAGGATGGTGCTATCTGATGCTCATGAAAGCGAATAGTTTTAGCGAGTACTGAGAAACAAGTCATCATTTATTACTTAAATATCCCCTCTAACAACAACAATAAAGTATTCTAGAGTAGCAGATTGAATGTTCTTATGTTGTCTTCCACTGTCTAACTTGACCTTCTGCATCCCAGCATATCATTATCACTGCTTCACCAGTACTGCAATATGTACCCACTTAACCCCTTTCCTTTCACCAACACACAGGCAAAACTGCGAGCTAATGTACAACTTCAACGAGCTGGCGTTAACGATGAACGAGCCGGAGGAGGGCGTGGCGCCCACGGACAGCCGGAACCGTCCAGACCAACGTCTGATGGAGGACGGATACTGGGATGAAGCCAATCAAGAGAAACTCAGACTGGAGGAGAAACAGAGGTCAAAGAGAAAAAAGAGGGAATCAGAGTCGGCACTGGCCGCAGAAGCAGGTACAGTATTCAAAATTAATTCTATTGTACACTACACAAAAAAATTAGGGATCACTATTTTTATTTAATTGAATAGAACATTTATTTCCTTTTTCAAAAGACATAATAAACATAGGAAAATATAAGATAACATAATAAAAATTAAAGGCGGTGAAGACCATAAAAGCAAAGCTTGTGTTGGGGTCGCCTTAACATAGAGCAAACAAGAGAGAAAATATATCTTTTTATGAACAAAACGAATAGACCAGAACATGTATTTGAAAATAATGAATTAAGTGATATGATAAGAGGTGAGAGAGCTACAGTTAAGCTTAAATTTTCGCTTAGATTTTCTTTTCATGGATATCGCGACCATGAATTTGTAAACATTTTCACTCATGGGATGCCCATAGACTCATTTACAAAACCAGTAAGAACGTGAAAATGAATAGCTCACTAATGCGTGAAAAGGACTGAAATTCCGTGAATTTCCTATAATGTATGTACGCTAAAATATTGGCTTTTACAGCAAGATTGAGTTTCACAAAATATTTGAAGTGCTTGATCTCTACGTTGTGCTAGAATCTTTTAAATCGTTCATTATTATGTTCATTCCCTGTAAGATTTCCTGAATTTTTTTAATTGTGAGGCCCCTCTTTGTGTCAGATACATGTAGTATACTTAAAAATTCCCTCAATACACTGTATTATGTAAATCAGTTTCAAGTTTATATTCGTCGCTCCTCGCTCTTTGATTGGCTGCCCCTCATATTATGTTCTTTCTTTCTCTCCAACCCCTCATTTAACTTTCTCTATATACTATGTTCACTTCATTTCCTTGTCATTTTGCTCATGATAAAGATTCTGCAAGGATTGAGAGCTCAAGCTATTTTTGACCCAATTGGAGTTTGTATTCAATCTGCATTAGTATGATCTTGAAGCATTTTAGATAATCCTCAATTTGATTTTCTTTGTCACCCAACCTCCTTTGCAGGTAAACCATTTGAGGGATATCGACCACTTTGGTTCGAGCGTAGAATGGACCCGATAATGAAATCCATGGCGTATACGTATAAAGGAGAATACTGGAGCTGCAGAGAAAGGCAAGAATGGAACGTTTGCCCCGATATATTTTGATGTGAACTCTGCCGGTCTCTCAGTTTATTATTATTATTATTGATCTCTTCACTCTTCTTCCCGTTCGCAACCGATCAGCTGTCTTCTGCCAAATTGTTGCGGTACTCGAGGCAGCGAAATATCTCGGCGGTAGAATCGTTGACGAGTGGATCTTTGCGAAGGGACAGGATTCTAGCGGCTTGATTGTATCGCGTAATCAAGAGACTTTTAGGAGATGGTGATAGATTAATGTCCGAAGTAATTTTTGAATATTGCACTCAGAATAGGAGGAGTATAATAGAACTATTTCATCAATGAGAGAGAATATATCAGTGGACGAGGACTGTCTACGTTAAAAGATTTATTAGAATGTATGGGATTTAGACAGATTATACAAGATTTATCATCCCTATGGAGATTTTTGCTTCACAGACTTTTCAATGTGAATTGTGTGATTGAGTTGCTGATGATGGAGGCAGCGCAAATTTTATGAACGTACTCCTGTGATAGTGGAGGATATAAATGACGAAAAACTTTCCGATGGACGGTTCCATTTTACTCCCAGGGGCCGCTCTACCTTTATCCTTCCTGTGGTGTGACAGATTAACGTGGATTAATCTGAAATAAATCAAAGATAAAATGATCATGTGTATTGTCTGTATGAATGCGGAGATACCCCTTTGGGGTTGCAATATAGGTGCGTAATATATGTTGAAGCTTTAATAGCAAGTGTTGACTGTAAAAAAAAAAAAATCTGGTTACACCAAATCAATATCACTTTTTTTATTGTATGTCTTTAGTGTAAAGGCCAAGCCGTACACATATAAATTTAGAAATTTATTGATAGAAAAACCATGTTTTTCAGACTTGAAATCAGAACTATGTTTGCCCTTGTGATGATATGGTTATAATGTTAAACCACTTAATCATCCCAATGTTAGTATTCATATAAAAAGCATCAGAATTATTTTTAGAATTAATTGATTGTGAAAAAAAAAGTCATTTGCCATTTCCCCAAAATATTAAAACCATTATTAGAGAAGAAATTTCAATAACATAATTTTTGTCTGTTCTCTGCAACTTTCTGTGAAATATATAATTGTTTGCATCCCATTTTCTGTCATTTCCTCTTTTCCAAAAAAAATCTTCTCTATTGTTGATCGTGTGTAGGTTAATGGATTTTTGTTGTACCTTCTAAAATATTCTCTTCTGTATATTTTCTCTTGACAAACTATATTCTATACAAGCGAGAAATGCAATCATTAGATTTGTGCTTCATTTCCCTAATTTTGTCATTTTCCTCCATTCATAATTGCCTCTGAAAAAATGAATACTACAATGTACTGTTGCATATTTATTGGAGCCAAATAATATTTGTGTTGTGTCAACTATATTCAGAATGCTTTCTGCTTTCTATGTAAATGTATGCTTCATGCAGTCTGTCTCTCTTAACTTTCTTTCTCTTTCTACTATCTCTGTCTCTCTATTTTTCCTTCTCTTGCCTCTTTCGCCTCTTTCGCCCCGCATTTCACAAAATATTATATTTCTGAGAGGGTAATGCTCTGAAATATTTGATTTCATGAAAAAAAATTGATACCACAAGGTATTATATTGATCCTAAAGTTTTATAAGTTTTGTAGTTACTTTCAAGTTTTGTCCAGTTTCCTATAAAATTGTTCAGTTTCAGATTTATATTTAAAAAAGTCAGATTCCATTCAAATCCAATGCAAAATATAAATTGGCAGAATAGTCACAAAATTTTGCACAACTAATGTTTGACGCAGTTGTCAGTTGATCTAAAATGCTTGTGTACACTGAGCTCATAGAATGAACGCTGAAATCAGGGATTTTGTCAAAAATTGCATTTGGGCCCTGATAACGTCTTTTGTATGGTGGTGTTAAAGGTCACTTCCAAACAAAAATAAGAATATCTGATTGATAAATGTCTGTAAAAATTAATTCTTCATCTCTCAAGACATATATGGAAGGTGTCTGAGATTAAGAGGAATTGTTTAATTCACAGCAGTGCAATTATATATGTGATGTACACTGGTGTACATAAGAATTTGGGGATTATATAGAGAGTTTACTAACTTTAGTTTAAGTTTTGTTTGATTCCTTTTGCAATCATCTCAAAATAAACAACAAGTTTATATTTCTTCTTCTTTCAAGCATAATTTACCACAAAAAAATGAAATCTAAGCGCTATTTCCAAGCCAGCTTTGTATGATTTTTTATATTGAAGCAATATATACTTTAATAGTTAGGTATCATGTTTGATTTTTTCTGTGAAAGACGCATGGAATTTTTTTTCATTACATTTCAATATCTGCGACTAAAACTAGTTTCCAAAGTTCCATTTTACAATTGTATACCTAATGTAGCTTTTGATTGAAGCTTTAAACAAGTGGGAACTTCTTATTGGTTCTTGCAGGAAGGTAATTTCATTAGTGTTAAAAAAACAGAGATACATGTCAAGAATGAGAAGTCGTAAGGTTTTAAATTTCAGGTCATGTCTACGTATAAACATTATTTTGTTTGACATGTTGTGCCCATGGATGAAGGTTGCAACAAGATAAGAAAAGAGAAAAAATACAATGTTAGAATAATCTAGAGGACAGAAGAGCTTATGCATTATTTCCTGCCTCAGAATGCTGAAAAAACTCTCTTGAAGAAGAACAATTTTTTTAAATGTAATTGATGTACAAGGATATAGAAAGAAATAATCCATTTGGGAAAAATGAAATCAGCTATGATGGCACAAAGGGATACTGTGTGGTGGATTTAATACTAGTAAAGTTGCTCAAAAATGGTTATTGGAAAATGACATGAACAGGACGGTGTTTTACCAAGTTACGAAAGACTTTAAGAATGACTTTACGCACGACTGGTGTCAGTTCATGTGCTGAATGATTGAGAATCTTATGCAAATTACACCCGTCAACGTACTCCAGTCTTTCTTAATCGTTAGTAACTTTAAGAACGATTTGGTGAAACACCGCACAGCAGTAACACAATGAGGTTTAGAATGATATTTCTGATGCAACTTGCATTGTACCAATTTAAGTTTACTTCTGGTTTATTTATGTGTGTGATTATGTCTATGAATAAGTCCCAGGACACTATCTTGTTGAAAAATAATTCTCACTTTTCAACAATGGATTTAAATTTCAATCTAAAGCAATTAAAAAAAAACAGATATGCAGTTGCACCTTGAAATATGTGGGCGCATCTTTCTAGAAGTTGTCCTGAAAAGATCTAAAGCCCCAGGCACATAGGTCCCCGGAAGCAACACGATTTAACACGACTCTTTGTTTGGAGGCAGTTAACTTTGAACTGAATAAAGAGCCGTGTTCAACTGTATTTCTTACGGGCATCTATGTGACTGGGGCCTTAGCAGAAGTCAAGAAGAAAGAAGAAAACACCACGTTTCGAATAGATTTGACCGACCTGTCCTGGAGTGAATAAAACATGAGCAGTGAATCCGCTCAATCTCTTTGAGGCTTAACTTCTAGAAGGATACTCTTACACACCACTTAGTACAACCATAATTCCTTATTTGATTTTTACTACAGCATGCAAGTTCTAGATTTCTTCATTAACCCATCGATCACTGAATTTTGGTTACTCCTTTGGACTTTGTGCAGGGGCAACCCAGTTCCAGTGGTAAATGGGTTAATGCAGAGAAATCCCAATATCATATGATAGAGTGTGCTCCATGAAAGATTTGATAAATGGCTAATTGACTGGAAACCAATTGAGCTTTGCATTAGGCTTGTACTCCATTCGTTTCAGAGTTCAGTGGTGTGTATCAAACAAATGAATGCTTCACTGTAACTGATGTATCTTATTGTGTGAACTACATGTACCTGAAGGAAGAACTGTCCCGGTGACAGTTCTTCGCACCGGATGAAGCCAACCAAAGAAAAAGAAGAAGTGTATTTGCATGTAACAGTAATTTTGATTGGCCAGCACTGAAATCAAGAACAATGTGCAACCAATCACAACTTTCTTTCAACACCCCTTCTAGACATGAATTTGGAAGGTATAGAAGGTGTTGTTAAGCCTGTTTTGGGTTGGGTAGTATTTGTCTTATTATGTATTTGATGGGTCTATTTACAAAAGCCTAAGGGGTTAGGTCCATTTACAGGGGTCAGGTCCAATATTAGGACAATTTTGAATAGTTTTTTCGAACACAATTTAGATAATGAGGAAAATAAGGCTTAAAAGAGGGTGTGAAAAGCGGCCAAAGAACATTCTGAAAATATGTTTCAAGTCATATTTCATGTGTTTATTGAGAGTTTCACTATAATTTTTCAATTTTGGTGAGAAGTCGAATTTCAGAATTTTGTAAAAGTTTACTGTATGCTACTCCAGATGATTATTTTAGACTTTTCATCCCTGAATTTAGGCGTAGTTGATTGTACTGTCCACTTGAATATTATGCACAGCAAATATACCACAATGTGTGTGGAAAAGCATGGACATCCCAATTTACAATATTCATATTCTAGAAATTCCTTCCGAATGTGTATATTCCTTTGTACCGTTGGATTACATTTTATATTGTTCATTTAAAATTAAGACAGTGGTCCCTTGGTTTATGATAGTAGAGTTGGAAAGTGAATTATTATGTGTCCCAAATTGATTTTTGGATAATAGTGGAGGAAATTAAAACCCAAGATGTTAGTCATTAATTTTTGAAGGAAAGATGAGCTTTCCTTCATTATATGGAGTGTGGCCATTACTAAGATGATCCTATGTTAGATGTCATGTATAAAATGAGGAGTAAAATGATGAATGTAAATGTATTAAATAAATAAATAAAATATTAATATAAAAAGCTCAGTAACTTAGGCTACATGTGTAGTCATTTTGTTGTCTTATTGCCCTTCTTTTCCGTCCTCCACCCCCTTCAGTTCTCCCTCTTTTGCACAAACCCATCGCTCCTTTTTCCCCTCCAATTTTCCACTTCTTCCCCCATCTCTTTCTCCTGCCCCCCCCCCCCCCCCCCCCCCCCCCCCCCCTTGACTACTCGCACAACCCCTTACCCATCCCCTTTTACAATATCCTCTCTGTACCCACTCCAGCCCCCGAGTACTCGGACAACCCCTTACCCATTCCCCTAATACCCCTGTATAATATCCGCTCTGGACCCTCTCCATACCCCCTCTCTCCTTCAATCTGTCCCCTAACTACTCATCCACACCCTTTCACCTCGCCTAACCCCTACCTCTCTCCCTCTGACATCCTCTCTCCCGGCCCCACCCCATACCTCTCTCCCTTTTAAATCCCTGACCCCATCCCCTGACTACTCACTTAACCCCTTACCCCACACTCACCCCTAACCCTCTATAATCCCCTACCCCATCCCCCAACTACTCACTTGCCCCCTTACCCATCCCCCTACTCTTCTCCCATCACCTATTGAGAGTGATTGATTGCAAATCTGACTGGCTAACATTTTGTATATCACAGAGATGCCAATCTTCCAGAATAGAAATGATGGAAAGTGTAGGTGTTATTGCTACATCTGTTGCAAAAAAGAAACATTTGGTTCAGCTGTGTGGCAATTCACATTCTAATTTCACATTTTAATTTCTATCCTGCATATTCCGGAAGGATTGCATCGCTCATCTCCCACAGTGATTTTTATTTGTAATCAATTGCAACTTAAAAGTAATAGCATCATTCTTGATATCTGCTTATACTCTCTTGGCATCAATATTGAAAATAACAAAACATAGTAACATTTTTTTTACATTTATTTTCCCTTTTTCATATCCTTTGTTATCCATAAATATAATTAATTTACATAGATATAATTGCATCTAAAAGCATTTACAAATCACAAAAACATAACAATTTTTTTAACCATGATGTAATAAAATATGTAAATGGTGAGAATAGTCCTTGAAAGGTATTTTGAAATACATGCACAGGTAATTCTGCCAAAGTAGATTACCGAGACACAAATAAATTTGTTTGGCTTACACAAAATTTCACTTTGGTGATTATGCCACAATGAGAATATTGACTTAAGCAGAGTTAATGGGGTCATGAAAATCTGTGAAATCATTATTTCAATGAAAAAATAGCATGTCCAATTTCTGGACAATCTTTTATGGTTGCACAAATTCCAAATAATCTGTAAAAAAAAAAAAAAAAACCTTATTACCTCTGCATCTTTGTCATAGGAACAAAAGCTTGATAAAGTCACCTTTCACTTTTTGCGTATTGAGCATCGCCACTCGGGCCGTGATGCATTTGGGTGACTGGTCCAAACTTGAAAATTTAGTACAAGTTGTCGTATTTAAGGAGCATAAAAATTTTATACAAGTTTCCTTCTAGCCTTTTTAGAAATAATGAAATTTAAGGCATTATAAGGAGTTAATACTTTTTGTCATATTGGTGCATTCTTGAGATTACACATCAAGTTTATAATGGCTCCCATCAAAGAGCCAAAATTACTAATGTGAAGTTCAGAAATAACAAAGAACTTAAAATTATTTATAGCTCATATTAAAGCAATGAAAAGTTATAAAACAAATACAAAAATTGAGGGCATTATCTGTTACATCTTATTACTTACCAAATACATTATGCAAAACTTAAGAAGGATGTTATGAATATCCAATCTAACAATTAAAGCTAGATTCACAATTAATATACAGTTACAAAGAAATAATTATTGATATAATCAAAACGAAAATAGGGGAAAAATTCTGAATGTAACCATTCGTACAAGCACTTTGTACCTTTTAGGAAAAAAAAAAAGGGTTACAAAAACCTAAACATTATTATTACTATAATAAGGGACATATCTTGAGAACAAATGACAGCATCTTTATTTACAATAGATAAAAAGTTATAAAGATCAATCATCAATAATAAAAAATTGCACCAAATGTGTATTAAAGAAGAAATTTGTGCATCATATTGATTTATTCTTTGTGTACATGCTTCCATAATAACCTCCTATAGAGATGTTTACACATAAAATAGCGGCAAGATTATTCAAAACAATCATTACTTACTTGTAACTCAAGAATCATCTTACGGAATATGTAATTGTAATCAAAATTTCTGAAACAAATGACTCCGTAGAATAAAAAGTTCACTGCCAGATTACAGAATTTCCGTGAAAATTTGAGGATACAAAATGCCAAGCTGCCAAAGTTACATTGACAATACTTACATTTGCTGATAATGTATATTGAATTGATGTATTTACTTGTTCGCCATACAAACATTCCCTTTACATACAAGAAGAAAACCATAGTACTTGTATTGTAAATGTAATACTTACGGACATTCTGATCCCAGTAAATTGAATAGAATACTGGTTTGGAAAAACTTCTGCCAATTCTCAAATAATTGGAAACAAAAATGTAAGAAAATATATGTCATTTTGGTGACCTCAAGAATCATCTTACAAAATACCAGGAATCGTTTACAAAAAATTCTCTACCAAATGGCTTGGTAAACTCTATAAATACTGTCAAGACTTCATTGCCTCTAGTATCCCTTTCAGATAACACGATTTCTGTGAAAATTGGAGGATATTAAATGTGACGCTACCCAAATTACCAACTGCATGCAATATGAGTACAGATAGCTACAACCCATTTAACAAATTTTCTGGAAATAAAGCTGACTTAAGATTATTCTTGTGCAAATCAGCAAAGGCCTCACATTTTCAGGTTTTACAATAGAGTCATGACTGGTTGAATTTTAATGAACCACAATTTGAAAATACCTACATTAGCTGATAACATATATGTGAATGTATTAAGAATATTTGAGATAACAAAATATCATATCTATGCATAATATTAACCAAAAATAACTTTATCCAACATATTATGGATCACCAGTTTAGGAGTAAGAAGCAAATAAACGGCTCATTTACAATCGGAGCCCTGGGACTAAGTCCGACTTCATATTTGACTGTTGAAAACATGTGCATTGTTTTTGTGCATATCCCTATTGCGTTGGGCTTGTCTTTGTATACGTTGTCTTTTGATTTATCATGAGAAACATTCAATATAATGTTTTAAAAACTGAACACCTTTTTAATGTTATGGGTTGTTTAGTGGAGTTGGTTTTGTGCATACTAATAATTAGCATTTCATTATTTTTTTGTCTCAGGTACCCTGATAATATCTTCACTTGTAGGTAATAATAATAATAATATATAGCATTTAAACACGCCATCTCTCTAGTCACCTATTCAGAGGCGCGAGACAAATTATCTAATATTATTACCCGGCCATAGCATAGCTGCCAAGTAGGCGCTTCTGCATTTAGAAGAATAAATTCCTGCCGGTACCCATTCACCTCACCTGGGTTGAGTGCAGCACACTATGGGTAAATTTCTTGCTGAAGGAAATTAACGCCCTGGGAGAGATTCGAACCACCGACCCTCTACTTAAGAGGCGAGAGTCCGAACCACTACAGCACAACGCTCCCATCTACAAACATTTTGATTTCTTTACATAGAAGAAGAAAACCAAAGCATTGATTGAGGAAGTAACATAACTACTTACTATGTCGCAAATACTTGCAGAAAATCTAATCCAAGTAATTCAATAAAATACTGATTTTTGCAAACTACTGCCAGTTTTCAAACAATGGAAATGTAAGAAAAATAAATGTCAAATTGTTGACCCGATTAAAATGTTTGGGGTGTAAATAATTAGCAAATTCAGAATGATATTATAATGATGTCAAAAAAAACACAAGATTAAGTAACTATAAAATCTTTTATAGAGCTTCCCAAAAGTGTATAACAATTTCCATACATGATTAAAAGGCACTATATCTTTAAATGCTAAATTTTGGTTACATATAGTTAAACGGAAACTGACAAATTCAAATAGAAGGTTCAGATAATGATACAGGTTGAATTATGTTTTCTGACTGAATGAATTCTTAATCACTGAGAGTTTTCTGTCTCTTAATATGTTTCAATAACATAAGATATTTCTTTTAATATTTATTTATTTTAAAAGGATAAATAAAATATTAATATCATGCTTAAAAAAAACCAAAGCATAACAATTCTATAAACAATTAAAAACTATAATACTTGGCAAAAATATATTTCCTCTCTTAGTCTCTTTCAATTTTCTGGTACAAATTCACGCATAAATCACACATTTTCATTACTTTTTCATGATCATCTTGACAATATTTGTTCTATGTACACAACATGAGATGAGATATTAAATCATTTATTTCATACAAAGCTTCATATAGCAGTAGCTGAATACCTTGTTAGCATAAAAGCAACCCTGGTTATCTTAATGGAATAGAATTATATCATCTTTTTAGAATGTGGTTAAAATTATTCTTATATATATCATGTATCTTAAATAGCATTAAACATCCATTTCATACATTAGACTGCACAATTCTATGAATTTTACCATCTCCTTCTGTTCTTTTGTACATTTTAGACTTGATTAAAAAAATATCTTCATGGCAAATGATGCTGAATATATATGATGGATCTAGACTTTCTGACTTCAAGTTTTTAAATTATAGTTTCATCACTTAAAGCAGTTTTCCTTCACACAAAATTCCCTTTCACATCTTGTATTTCCCATTAAAGAGGCATCAAACTTGTAGCTAAAATTTGCTGTGCAGTGCTTCAAATAAGACCTTGATAAAAAAAGATTATAGCAGATTTATTATTGTTTTGTTTATACAGATTTGAAAATGGTTGGCAATTGATCAACACAGGCCAGTGTGAATTTACACATTGAGACAATTTTCTCACACTTGCAATTTTTTTCATATTAATGGTAATGATGTATTGACACAGTCAAACCTGTCTTATGGGGGATATTGCTACAAAGTTGCAATTATTCACAAATCAACTGCAAATTAGTTGCAAATTGAAACACGCATTTTCATTTGCTTTTAACAAGACAAGCATGAAACACTCGTTTCGATTGGCGCGTTCCGATCAACAGCAAATTACTGTCAATTGCAACTTTTAAACAACACAACCTTAGAAGCCATCTGTCTACAGTGGCCACCATTATAAAGTGGCTATCGTGCTTCACTCAGCTGAAATACATGTACTGTATAAGCCAATATTTTAGCATACAGAAATTTTCTCAATTTCTGACAAGTTTGACACATTGGCGTGTTGTTATTTTCACGTTTTTGACAATGTTTGTACACAAATGAATGTGCATCATATAGAGTGGACATTTTTGCGATGCCATAACCGCGAAATTAGCGAAAATAAAACCACCACGAAAATTCCAGCTTATACAGTAAGTGCTACAAGACCTTTCTATGGAAGTCAAGTGTACAAAATGGCCCTGTTCTGCTTGGGCAGTCACTATAGACAGGTTTGACCGAGCATAAATGAGGTAAATTCTGTGCAGGACTTGAATCATGAACCCTTGTTCTTAGGGCTGGACGTGGATGACCTCTTGGCGTTGAACTTGTTGAGTAGGACGCCAGAGGTTGTGATCATGTTTCCCAGGAAGAGGCATAGGAAAATGATGCTTGCAACGGATACCTGGATTAGAAAAAATTAAGTATATGAGTGAAGTTATTTACTATAATTTTGACTATGTTCAATAGGAACTCTTAGAAAGTATCCAATAGAAATTTGAGTTTGAAATGATTATTTATTAGGAAATTTAAATGGTTGCTGGGGCTTCTTTACTTCGAATATTGAATTAAAAAGACAAAATACACAAAAAAGTTTAATTGCATTAAATCGTTAGAATGAAAATGTTCCACCAAAACCTACCACCCACCACCACCACCAACACTACCACCACCACAACCACCACCTCCACCACCACCACCACCACCACCACCACCACTACCACCATCACCATCACCACCCTCATCATCACCACCACCAACAAAACCAAGACTAAAAACAGATCCCTCCTTACTGTCTGTCTATTATCCATCTCGATCTTTTTCTGCCCGCTCAGGACTTTATGCCCGACGGTCCCCGCCACACAATAGCCCGGCATGATCAGCATATTCTTCTCGTTGTTCGCCCACTGTTTGAAGATCTGTAGCGACAGACCAGAGTGGAGCATCCCAGGCGTTGCGAACACCACCATAGGGCCTGGATTGTTGATGTACCCTCTGTCAAATGGCTACATGAGTGCCAAAAAAATAGTACAGTGAAAATTCAATATAATGAGGTGCTTGGGACCATCAAAAATACCTTGTTATAGCAGTAATCTCTTTATAGAAGAAGTTATCAAGAGCTGGGACCAGATTTGAGTTACATCCGAGGGGTGTTTCATCAAGATTTGTCGCAGAGACAATTAGTCAGCGCTGACAAAGTCCTTGATTGTGATTGGATGAAATGCACTATCGCTGACAGTTGCTATGGGAACTGTTGGAAAATGACTCCTTGTCGCTACGACAAATCTTGATGAAATACCCCCAGATCTCTTTATAACAAGTTTCCACTGTACTCAAAATCCAATTAATAGGCAAATTCCATAAATTGGTCAGAAACCTCAATTCATTTTCCTATTATACTTCAAATTATGAGCTACGGTACTTGAGTCCTTATTATCTAAAAGTATTACACCTAGTGTACATATCAGACATGAACGTCTGAAAAGTGGTTTCAGGAAGATCCTGTATATGATTGGAGGATAGGAGGGATCAGATGGAAAAATTTATAGGATTGGACAAAATTTAAAGGATTGCCCAAATATTATTTTTAAGATAAAAGTATTGAGTAAATATATTGAATGATATTGACAAAGATGTATCACAATAATGCTTTTGTTGGGGAGATGACACTATTAGTTACACCCTGTTTGTTATTGTTCATACGGGAAATATCACCCTTCTGGTTCCATATTTCATGAGGCCGTATACGTATTAAGAACNCACCACAACCACCAACACCACCACCACCTCCACCACCACCATCACCAACACCACCATTGCATCCGTACTTCATCCTTACCATCCATTCATGGCATTCAGGGTGTTTTGAGATGTGGTAGAGAGAGTATGCATTGTAGAGTTGCCATATCTGTGGGTAAAAGTATGGAATTAATGATTAATGCATGTGTAAGGCATATTGTTGCAGGACAGCAGGTAAAAGGTAAATATACAAATTATCTGGATCGTGGATCATTACAAATAGGAAAATGAAATTATAGAAGTAAATTTGTATCAAGAGAATACTTTGACCATGATCCGAATAGGAAAGTCCATAGACTTCTCAGTTGAAAATCATGTTTAACAATACAAGAGTACAAAAGCTTGGACCAACAAGATAACATCCTTCATAACTTCTCTACATGTACTTCTCAAGAAATAAATCAACAACAATATAATCATTACATGTAGTATTTTATATAAACAAGTACATGCATCAATCCCTCATCATAAATTTCAACACAACCCTTATCAACCCCTATCCAGGGACCAAGTAACAATTAATAAGTGCAGGCCTATGGGAGTGTGAAAAAATACTAATCCAAAGCCCCTATGGCAGTACTTCCACTTTTCAATGTATTCTGCTATCTCTCATAGTAGTAAACGGCAAATCTGGGATGTTTGATAAAATTCTAGAAGAAAAAAGGGAGAATTGTACTTACATATGCTACAAAGAGGAACGGTAGAAGGAAAGTCAATCCTCTCCACATCCAATTTTGAAATCCCTCTGTGTAGAGCAATAAAAATACAATGGAAATATACAATAATCATGGCGTCATCGAACAAATATGGTGAAAAAACAGGTTCAGTGTCATTATGAATTTTAACTCACCACTGAAATGTTGCCATCAACAATGAGACTGTATAGTAAATTAATCTTCTGTCAATGTTTTCTTTCAGACCCCATGTCTTCCAAAGAAAGTTACTGAGCTGTAGAATAAGCTCTGGAAATAAATGAAGTGTCACTTTTAGAGCAAAAACTCTGCATAGTGATGTGACACAACATGGAAATAAATTTTCCATATTTTTGCTATGTTGGTCAGGGCTTGAAACTTAACTTCATTTTCATCATTTCCAACTGATGAAAGTCTTCTGTATCCTTTTTTAGGGGTTTTATTTCTTCTGTCCTAAGTAATTCAACTGAGGCAAAATAGTATTTTGTTTTTCGCTATCTTGTTATATCAGACATGCAAACTTACCGACAGTGATGTACATATCACTCTTTTCTCCAAGCGCTCGTAACCTGTACAGACAACCACTCTGGTAGTAATACTGCATCAGTTGAACTACACCTGTACAAAAGAGAACAACATATCATGAAGAATGAAACAATAATATTGATCCTTTTCATTATCTTGTCTATACTGAGCTTGGTTTTCCCAGAGAGCTTGTAACCTATACAGACAACGCTCTGGTAGTAATACTGCATCAGTTGAACAACATCTATTCACAAAATGAAACAAGCAAGAGAAACCGGCATGAAGAATGAAACAATAATATTGTTACTTTTCATTATCATATCTTGTCTATACTGAGCTTCGTTTTCCATGAGAGCTCGTAACCTGTACAGACACCCACTCTGGTAGTAATACTGCATCAGTCGAACTACACCTATACACAAAGGGGAAAATGCAGGAAGAATGAAGGAATAATATTGATCCTTTCCATTATCATATATCTTCTATACTGGAGAATTGAGATTGGATTTCCCCTAGAGCAACAAACTCTGGTAATAATAGTGTATCAGTNTATGGAGAATGAAACAATAATAACATGTTGTTATTTTTTAATATCATATCTCCTACACAAATGACTTGAGATTGGTACTTCTCCCCTGATATCAGGTTTTGAAAGATTTTTTTGTACTTACTTAGATATAGCGAGAAGAGCATGAATTGATTCCTGAACATGCGATAGCTAATACTGTCAGGCCAAATCAGTAGGATCGATGTCAAAACAACCGTCAAGTAGTGATGCACCACCCACCAGCCTTTGATTCTGAAACAAAAGAGTGAAAAAGGACATTAAACATCTAGTTTTCTTCGTCACATTGAAACTGGTAAAGAATATAAAGGTAGGAAAATGGAGGATTAACATGTTTTCCATTTATTTCCATTAGTGGTGTATTCACTGCCACAATGTTTACTGGTAGCTTAAAGTTGAATATGATATAATCTATGAAAGTTCGGCTCACGTCTCTCCATTCACTTTGATCAGTCTTTCTTTTTCTTCTTTCTTTTTATTCTTAAAGGTATAAATTTGGATTGGTCAGGATGAAGAAATTGATGTGAAAAGAGCTTACGTATTCACAAATCGCTTTACATGCATAAAATTTAAAGGGTATGACATTGGAGATGATTCTTGCAAGTATTAAGTATTACTGATTAACATTGAAGACTCATTGCTCTAAAAAGAATTTTGCTATAGTTTTACATGATTTTTGTTTCTCTCCGTTCACTAGAAGCACAATGTTTTCTAATCTTCATTGTACGGGTAGATTTAACTTTGTAGACAAACCTTGATCCATTGTGTCTAAGTATCGACTCCCTGATAACAAGCGTACAGTAGTACCAGACTAGAAGAAAGTGATAGCAGGCATCACAAATCCTGGCAGAGTGAAAATAAGACAAAAAGTAAACTTTATGAAAGGAAGATGATCAAATAAATATTCTTCTTCCCAATGGCTCTAATAATGATGTCTTACAAACAGGTGACTGCAGATGCAAATCATGCTCATTTTTTCACCTTATTTCTCATAAAATATCTCGCAATAGAGAACAAATTTTTTGTCCAAAGGATAAAAATTACATGACGAATTATTCAATTTGTCCACTCTATTTGCATTCATATTCAAAGAACAAATAGTATAAATTTCTGTTTGGATAAGAAAATGAACTACAAATCAGAAGAATATAAAATATTTCATCCTTTTCACTACTTAACCAAAATAGACAGGTCTACTAATAGATGCAAATATGTGTTCATTGTACCCCAAAATTTCCTTCACGACCCAGAGGTTTGCCAGAGGTTGTGCAACATAGCAACAAGTAATGCATGCAAACTGGATTCCAAGTATTGTAACTCTAATTGTTACCAACTGGTTTAAGAAATACCTAGTAACTACGTTCTTTGGCAAGAAAAGTGCATGAATTTTTTTTAGTCTATTAGTAAACTTGCCTATCCTAATACCTATAATTCACTGATGTGAATTTCTAAAGGCATTGATCATCCCCTTTATGATTAAAAGAACATCCCTCATCTGATTCCATTTATATCTGAACCAGCTGCTTTGATACACATCCCTTTTAATAAGGGATATGAGTTTAATAACACCTTTCCTGTTCTCTGCATTAAAGGAAGTATCTCCAAATCTCAAAATGATAATTCATGTGAATGAATACCTGAAGATGACAAAATGAATCTGCAATATTTTTTAATACAGAGTCTTGGAATGTCACATTTAAAAAAGCTTAAGAGGATATGATGTGTACACTTAAACCTTGATCTGCAAAATAATTGTAAGTACAAGTTGAAATTTTCACTGGGATTTCATTTTAGAGAAATTTCGTGATTTTTGCAACCAAGAATTTGCTAATTTTTTTTCTCATTATAATGCCAAAGATTTGTAAATATTGACTTAATATTCTGGAACCATTTGCATGAAATGGCCTAAGCTATCCTCTACTTGTTAAGACGCCTTAACTTTAGAGGATGGCACACAAAGTTAAGACATCTTGGCAATAAGAGGATAGCAAAGACCATTTCGTACAGTTGGCCTCTGGTGACTTCGAAAATCACCTTCAACTACTATTGTTCTTAGAACTACTCAAATAAAACCATTGCAAAATAAATAGGGCATGCTCAAGTAAATTTGAAGAAAAGAAAAGAAACCAAGACAAAGAGAACTCTATAATAACCTCATGCTGGTTATTCCTGTTTGCTTCCAATCAAAAAATCACTAGAGACCACCACCCCTTTAAATTCTTCTTGCACATCATTCCTGCTAACTTTATTTTACACATTTCAATCATTCACTGTACAAGCACTGATCAAGGGGCTCCTACAAGTATCATATTCTGCATTTCACATCTGCCAAATAGTATGATTTCATTGTGTTAAGTGCTATTTCTTTCTAGAAAATAAATAAGACAAGCTTTCTTTATTCATACCGAAAAATATGTTATGTTTTGGAATATTGGTACTGTATTTTCATGGGTGTTTACCGAGATTTTGGACAAGAGTAAGATTTTAGCCTTCTCTTTTGCAGGTAGAATAAGATTTCGGCAACCCAGGAGTAAGAAATTATATCATAAAACTTTGGCAGGTCTGGTATGTCAGTATCTTTAGCCACATGGCACTGAAACACTTAGATTGTATAAAGTAGCTTTGGAGTGACAAGGTATTGTTTGAGAACAATATCTTGTATTAAATATGAAAAAAACACTTTCAGTTCGCCTGGATCTTTTACAATGGCAGGTTTATAACATAAGTAGCCTGTGAACAACTGATGGCAGAGGAAAAAAATCTAGTGCATAACAGTCTGTCAACTTTAGATAAACTTTGGTTCTTTTTTTATGCAAATTATTACCAAAATATGGAATGCGTTTATTACTTTGTAAATACATGTAAATAGAAAACATTCATACTAATTCCCATTTGTCACCTTTCACCCAGTGAAATATTGCAGTAAAATAGGTGTTCTTATGAAAAGAATCATGATCTTGAAAAAGGATAGTCAACACTCTCAAAAAGAGATTATAACTTCGTTTAAACCCAATACGCGAATCCTTCTCTTATAACAAGATGAGACAAATACAAAAGATATGTCTAGAGCATCTCACATACATGTATTTTTCAAAGCGCTCTAGAAGAGATTGGAATTATTCACAATTTATGGTCAATATTTTATTTCATAATACAGCCTACACAAAATAGTCACTGTGAATAAACAAAATAGTCTAGTCCCTTCAAAATGTTTAAAATAATGAAACAACTACAAAAATCTTTCTATTCAAGTTCTCAAGAGAAGCTTTGGTACACTGCCAATTATGCAATCTTTACAAGGAATGGGTATGAAGCAAAGGCGAGCACAAGATATCAAACTGTTGTAAAATCACGAAAATAAGGCAAAAAATTGTTTGGTTGCGTCCACCGACCAACCCTCTGAAAATGGCCTGACTTGAATATTTCTCTTTTTTTTCTACTTTGCTTTTCAATTTGAAAAATCACTGAATAATTATAGATACAAACATGTACATGTCAAATGAAACCTAAAAAGCTATTTTTAGATATTCGTTCGCTTTTTACTCCCTTCTAGCTCTTTATTTTGCTCAAGAATTGTGCGAGCTGTGCATGAAAAATGAGGGAAAAAAATTCAACCCGACCAACCAACTCTTTAAAAAAATAGCACTGGAGGGCAACCAAACAATTTTTCTCTTTCTTGGGGGGGGGGGGGAGCTGGGGGCTTCAATACACTAGACATATAAAATACAAACAGATACAATGAATATTGATTACAAGCAAATGATAATGAAATGGTAAATAAAGGTATACCTATAGCAAACTTTAAGACAAAATTAAATAACTAAAAAGTGATCAACTGAAAACTTCAATAAGAGGCACCCATCATTTATTCATGCAGTGTTCTGACATTATATCTGTATAATGCTCATTAAAAAAAATCACAAAGACAAACCTATAAGCTACAACCTTAAAAACTACATGTACCAGTACTTTCAACTAAACTACGGGTGTGTAAAGGAGAATACTTTGTCATCCAATCCACAATTATTTTATCTCCCTAGGTAACACTTCCCTTTAAATCTATATGATTGTTTTTAATACAATGAACACCTCTATCCCAATTTAACAACAAATATAGAAGGAAATATAATACCATGACAAACAATATTACTGCATGCTATATCATATGACCAATAACTTTCTACATGTATGCATTTTACATGACTCCATTTAACTATCACTTTTGACAAAACAAAAACAGTAGACAAAACAAACACTAAATGTTATCTTATCTCACTCAGTAGGCAGGTTTTCTACTACACAGAGATCTCATATATAACAAAATATATATCTGATATAAAGAGGTAAAAATTCTGTCCCAGCTCTCAATAACTGATTGTTTTTTTTACTCTGCTATAAAGAGATGACTGCTTTAACAAGGTATTTTGATGGTCCTAAGCACCTCATTATACCGGGTTTCCACTCTGGATGCAAATTTTATGTGTACTATGTACACCTGGGGCCAATTGCACGAAATAGTTTTAGCTATCCTCTTCATGCTAAGGCGTCTTTAGTTCTTGTACCACCCTCTTAACATAGTCGTATCGATGCTAATGTCAATGTTACGAGGGTGGCACAGGAATTCAAGACGTCTTAGCAAGAAGAGGATAGCTAAGACCATTTCGAACAATCGGCCCCAGAGAGCTTGCAGGAAGGTTGCCCAAGGCTTGCCCAACAGAACGACAAGAAATGTCATGCAAACTGGACTTCAAGTATTGTAGTTGTTACTGAAAGTTTTAAAGATTACATGTAGCAAGGAACTATGGTTCATTGGCAAGAAATGTACATGAATTCAAATCTATGAATAAACCAGCCTATTGCAGGGAATAATTCTACTTTTCACATTTGATTACAGTTTCAGACAATGAGGAAATATTCTCAATGATCTATTGTACAGTTCTATTGTGAAAAAGTTGCTAAACAAAACACAATCTTTTTTTAGCAATCCTGCTAAAAATGTGTGATGCGATACTAAGAAAAGTATTCCATTTATTGTAAAGAATTAAAGAGTTGGTTTTTTATTCACTTTCTCTATCATGACATGTTCATCATGAATACAGGATAGGAAGGAAGCACAACTAATGCAGGTACCATCAATTAAAAACAAAAAAATCCTCACAATGGCAGAGAATTAATTCCTTACTATTCCAGGTTTGGACTGAGTGAGCTGATAATATCATTAAGTCAAAGCTTAAGCTAGCAGACTGCTAGGGGAGCACATTTGGAAGTGAAAATAGTATCAACTCACATAGCCCTCAACTGGACTAATATCTTACCTGCCGATACGATTTGGACTTTTCATTTCGCTGGTGATTAATGAATGGATGAAGCAGTAAAATGGAGAGTTCAAATAGTTATAGATGGAAGAATGTGGGTTAGTAATAGTTGTACAATGACTGCATGACATACATGTATGCAGTGAATGGACTTTGCATAAACTTTTTATAAAGGATTTTAATTTCACACTATCTAGATTACATGTGAATTCACTTTCAATGGCAAAAATGCAAAGCAATACTATGACGGACACAGCCATGAATGAGGGTACATGTATCAAGGATGAAGACTTGAGGCATTGAATAGACAATTGAAATTTCATTCAATAGACTCATTAAAGCCATGTTAACAATAGTTTTTGTAATGATTTAAAAAAAAACTCTTAAAATAACCATTAGGTACTTTACTAATGTCTAGAGTTGTATGAGATCTCAGAACAACAAATGACAATGTTGATGTCAGAAAATTGAAAACATTGAAAATAACCAAATATAATTGTGAGCAGAAGGGACTAAGGACTGGGACAATGTAAACAAGTTCCATTGCAGCATTCAAAGTAGCTAGAGGCATACAAAAGAAATAGCTTGCCCTCTTATTCTGTTAGGAATGCTGAACAGGTGTTGATGAATGAAAAGGGAAACTATCTTCTTTTGTGCGTGTATCTAGCTAATGTCAAAGTTTGAAAGAAGTTGCTTACTTTGTCCCAGTCCTTTGTCTCTGCTGCTATTACATAGTACATGTAAAGCTACTGAAAAAGAAACTTAAAGACTTCCTGGCCGCTCTCATAGACTTACAAGGACAGTGCGTGAAAGTGTTGAGAAAACATTATTCATTTCTATGTGATGGGTGCAGTTTTCTACTTGATAATCATTTATAGGTGTAATATAAATGATAATTATTTATGGATGTAATGTGTACAGACATTTACAAATTGTAAGGACACTTATGCATGGCAAAAGAGGTCTGAACATCTGAATTGATTTACACGTATGAAAAATTGACAATCATTTATGTACAAACACTTACAAATGTATGTAAGGACACTTATGCATGGCTCAAGATGTTTTACTATCTGAATTCATTTACATGTATGAATATGAAACAAAAATTGCTTATTTCCGATTCATCCCTTACCATAAAGGTGTTGGCTTAGTAGGATCCTCACTGTGTGATTCAATTACAATTTTTTGTAATTATTTTGGGCAAAGAATATCAGGACCTCTTCAGTCAGATAAAGGATTTTGTAATGTAGTCAATATTTTGATAATATTACATATCATTTTAATCATCATCTTTGTTCATAAATTACTTCAAAGTTATAACATAAAATATATGTGTATATCAATAAGCACATTCCTAGAATTGTGCTCTCTTATCTATTTTGATTTTTATTTGATTCTTTTACATCACATAATCCCAAATTCAAGCAAAAATTAAGACCATCTATGGTTAATTTCTCAAATACACCTTTCATGTATGGTCATAGTATATCATATTATTCAAACAATTTCAAAATATCTGAATCTTCCATGCCACATTCTTTACCACTATGTGAAAATATTCCTTTTTTAGTTATTTTAACCAATTGTCATCAATTTACATTTATTCTTCAAAATGTAATTTTCAACTATTCTGCAGTATACTTATCTGCTTCAAGGATTGACTAAAAGCTCGGGACTTTTCAGGACTATTGCTTGAAAGATAACCTTACACAAGGTGCAACTGCAAACCTATTTTAATGTTTAATAATTATTTTTTCTTATGGATACATGTATCCAGAAGAAAAATAAAATTATAATAATAATAATAATAATAGTAATAAATAAAAGGAAAAGAAGAAATATTTATATGGCCTACCTGTTCTTGATGAAGAAAGTATTGATAGTTGCACCAACAAGCATGATGATTGAGAGATAGAGCTTGAATTTTTCATACTCCTCCTTGTAATTGAATCTAATACAAAATAGGATAAACAAGATTTGTGAAATAAGACCAGACAAGAACTCAACATTTTTTATTTATACAACTTAAATAACATTGTAGTACATGCAGCCGATGCAATTTGCAAAAAAAAAAATGAAAAAAATAATGCATGGGTCATAACTGAGGTACATATGCAGTAAAAACCAATTTTCACTGGGGTTTTATTAGCTGATTTTGCGACCACGAATTTGCTATAATTTCTACTCATAATAATGACCATAGCTTTGTGTACAATAACCTATGATGATATGAAAATAACAACCTGCATATAACTAAATTTGTCTGAAATTCAGTGAATTTACTCAAATTTAACCATCTTAAAATATTGGTTTTATAGTTTTGAGATCATGTTAAAAGAGAATATCGTGAAGAACCTACCTGTCTTTCTTACTCAAGATGGACACGCTAACAGGACCCAAAGTGGTACTCAAGAAGAAGCTGAAAAGAAGAAAAAATATCATTACTAATTTACAAAACATTCATCCTGGGGTAAAGTCAAAATATTTTTGGTGACATTTTTCCACAACTTTAAAAAAATATACTTTCTTAAATCACCCTACACATGAAATAATGAACAAAACTTTATACAAGAGTACTCAGTAGATTAATAGGTTTAGATTTTAAAATAAAAATCAGAAAGTGAAATAGATAAAGAGTATGAAAGGGCATGCAGGGAAAATTGATGCTCCACAATGTTTGTTTTTTAATCATCTATTTATCTATCCCTTCACTGGAATTTATTCCTAATGATGGCGACATGATCCTTTACAATCTCTTTTGGAGCAAAATGATCCAATATGAAATACAGGTAACTCTGCCTAAGTCGAAACTGTTGGGACCACACAAATCTGTTCGACTTATGAGAATTTCGACTTAGGAGAGGCTAATAACACTGGTTTTGTATGATTTGTTCCAGAAAATCACTTCGACTTAGGAAATTATTCGATTTCGACAAGTTCGACTTAGGCAGAGTTGACTGTACCTACGGCGCAAGTCAGAATTAATTTCTTATCTGTTATCACTATAAAAGTCAGTAAAATGGTACAACGTGGGATCTATTGTTCTGCTCTTTTAAAGTGAAAACAGATTCTAAAATAGTCTGACTCGCACTGTAAACCAATATACCATCGCAATACATGTATGTGTCTTCACACAAGGCAAAGAACAAGCAATGTCAGAATAATCAACAAAGTCTGGAAATTAAGATTAATTGTTTTAATTTCTTACTTGTTTGACCTTGGAAGCGTATCAAGCACATCACTGCAATTCTTCATTCGATCTTCAACAAGCGTCTTCAGCTCATTACACTTGGCTTTTTCTTCCCCGCTCAGTCCAACACTTTTCCTTAAAATAACAAATAAAAACATACAGTTTTTAACAAAAAAATGAACAAATTGACATCATATCTTGAAAGGAATTCATCCCCACTCAGTCCTTTCACTTTTAAAACAATGATGTAGAAAAGTTGCACAAACAATATAAAATTTGCTAATAATTTCTTAGAAATGGCAAAGTGATTGTAAAAAGAAAAATTGTAACTGAGTACAAAACACAACAAATAAATGATAGCTTGTTTCTTAGTCTGAACGAAAAAAAAAGAAAAGTAGTAGACAATATTAAAAATCATTGAGTATTACAACTTCCATAAAATTTGAAAAGTAAATACTACCACCTAACTTTTTTTTGTGAAGAAAAACTAGAGCTTGCATGGTGTAGTAAACATTGAAAAAGATTTGCGGTTGCACCATGTGGTGTGGGGTTATCTTTCAAGAAATAGTCCTGAAAAGGACTGAGCAAAAGCTCAAAAAAGATAAATACACGACGTTCCGAGTAGATTTAACTAACTTGTCCTCAGGTGAAGAGATCACTGGTAGGGGACCTACGAGTGAAGAGCACTTGAACTTTTTTTGTTTGCGTATAAATATACTCTTTGATTATGTAGAATTCTACTTACTCTTTGATTCCACTGGCAATTTCCTTATATCTTTTCTTCTGGTGTGCTACCAAACCAGCACACTTTTTCTGCATTGACTGCACTTCCTCCAACCTCTCTTTGTATTTCTTGTGAAGTTCCTGAAATGAAGAAATTTATCATGTTTTGTTTTTATCAATGAATGAACAATCTCTTTATGAAAAACACATTAAGGGGTGTTAAGGGTATCAATAATAAGAATGATAATAATAATAATGATAATAATGATGATGATGATAATGATGATGATAATAATGATGATGATGATGATGACGACGATGATGATAATGATGATACTGTTGGAAGTTACTGATGTTGATATGGTATCAGACATGGTATTGGTGATGATGATGATGATGATGATGATGACTTTGATAATGATGATGATGATAATGATAATAATAACAATAATAACAATAATAATAATAATAATAATGATAATAAAAGTAATAATGATAATTTATTACACTTTCTTCAAGATGATTAAAATAATTGGGTAAGCCAGACTTCTGAGCTGCGGTACGCATTGGGCCGACATATTTGTCAGCAAAACTAATTTTAGACCTTAGAATTAAGAACCTAGACTAGAGTTATGCACCTATCAATTGTAAGACGCACCCCTCGACCCCCGGGAAAGGTGCGTCATGGTTGGGTAATTTACCAACAAATGAATGACGCAGGCAATGGTCATGGAAGCATTTGGTCAGTCACAGCATGGAGAATGGGGTGCGTCATAGTCGGTCATTTTACATGGGTGCGTCATAATGCCTCGCCATGTTTACAAACGGGTCTGTCCGCGCAATACTCACGTCACCGCGTACCGGGTTTTTAAACATGCAAACTCCTTGAATATAACAAAAAAATATTGACATGGAATCTATTATATACTTTCGCACCGGGCGCTCAAAATCGTGTTTGATGATAGCGTGTGTTTGTGTCTTCAGCTAGCTTTCATGCATGTCGATGTCAACAATGCATGCAATACTATACTAGCGCCGCGCCGATGCATAGCGTGCCACGTGCGCGCGGAGCTTTACCATGACGGGGTGCGTCAAAATGGTCAGTCAAAATCTTGAACTGGTGTGTCATATTTTTTCGTCCAGGCACAGTCATTGTAAGAAAAGGTCCGTCATAGTCGAGACACACAGGTGCGTCATGGTATAGGAAAATCCGACTCACATCTGACAAGTGACGCACCATTCCCGGGGGTCGAGGGGTGCGTCTTACAATTGATAAGTGCATTACCCAGTCGTTTATACATTCATCGCCACCTGAACCGATTCTACACAACCTACGCACACACAGAATAGATCTACATGTACAAATGAATGACAGAGTTGACCACAATAAGTAGGCCAAACAAGCGAAACAACATGCCTTTACGGTTGTTCATATTAGGGAGAATGCCAGGATATCTTCTAGTACACACACCCACCCAGTGCGACACTGCGCGACGATCACTTCCGTAATACAAACGTTAGAAAACTACCCTGAACAACCATAAATCCATGGGTTGCATTTAATGATAATTAAATAATAACAATAGACCTAATGACAATCGGCAAAAGCAATCTAAGTCATATAAACAGAATATTTAGATAACGCCCCTCCCCATCCACCCGCCCATAGCTTGCCTTAGGCTTAGCCCGGCTGTCAGGTGAGCGGTTTATCAGGCTTTGTCCTCGGGGCTGTCTCGGCCCAGTCCTAAATGAAATTACGCTCACTGATTGAGATTGAGATTACAAGGAGAAAAAAATGAAAAAGGTTAAGCTAATAAATATACTCACTTTCATTGACTCATACTCTTTGGCTAAATCATCCAATTCCTCTGCAAATCCTGCTGTACACGAATCCGCCATACTGATGATGTTTCGAGCAAACTAAAACAATTAATCGAGTTCGTTAATTAGCGGAGTCCCAGGAAAAAAAACTGCGTAGCGTCGTCATCAACCGACCCTGAGAAAATGACACAAAGGTCATCTAAAACAGCTGTTGGTTTGCCGAGGAGAGGCTCAATATGAGATAAGTTATCTCAATATTTTCCTGTTAAACTAAAAATATACCATTAAATTATTCTTTACGAACATAATTATATTTTTAAAAATATTTTTTCACTATTCATTGATTTGTTTTCCACTATGAAATAATAATCCGAATAATTTTGTTTTCAGCTGTCAAAACGGTAATAGGTATCGGAGCGCGCGCCCGCGCTGAATGAATCATTCACGTTGCATTCGTATTAACCGTGGGAAATTGTTCGTGCCTTGTTTTTCTCACTAAAAAAAAAACTTGCACCGTACGGGCGATTGCGCAATACCCCAGCCAGTGGGGCAACCATAACACGAGACAAATCTGAGCAATTGGCACTGCAGATTGGATTACAGAGTTTATTCAGGCTCATTCTTCATTTATTACCGACCTGACAATTTTGCTTTACGGTAGCTAATGACAAATATAATCTGAACATTTAATGTGTTGGATTTCAAGTCAGACTGGACTTGTCTAAATACAGTTTTGCCAGTTTTGGAGTTCAATCAAACTTCACTACATCATCATCATCATGTCTGGAACAATTTTCACCCCTACGAATCAAATTCGATTGACAAACGTTGCAATAGTCCGAATGAAGAAAACAGGCAAAAGGTTTGAGATAGCTTGCTACAAGAACAAGGTCATGTCATGGAGGAATAAAGTGTAAGTTAAGCTGTTTCATATTTCACTTCAACAATACTAGGAATGGTATTGTGATAATGATGATGATGATGATCATATGATGATGCTGCTGCTGATGATGATGGTGATGATGATGATGGCAATCAATGATGATGATTGATGGTGATGATGATGATTGATGATGATGATGATGATGGTGATGATGATGATGATGATGATGATGATGATGAAGGTGATGATGATGATGATGATGATGATGATGGTGATGATGATGATGATGATGATGGTGATGATGATTTATTTGACAATGTTCATGATCAATAAAAACCTTGTCAATGCGCTCTAGAAGCTTGACAGCTCAAGTATCGAATTATTTGAATTTTCAATGGTTCTGTTTTACAGAGAGAAGGATATTGATGAGGTGTTACAGACACACACAGTCTTCATGAACGTCTCCAAGGGGCAGGTTGCTAAGCGAGATGACCTTGTGAAAGCTTTTGGAACAGAAGATACCACAGAGATTTGTAAACAGGTCCGTATCGACCTGGGGCCGTATTCTGAAAACTGTGTTATCTTATGTGTTAAGAAAAACTGTGTTAACTGTCATAACAACGCCTAATTGCACGCTCTCATTGGTGGGTGCGCAGAAGTCCCACCCACCTTCGCGCAATCTCAGTCAAAAGTGCGCAAATATTAACCAATGGCGCGTTGTAACTTTGATTGTTATGACAATTAACATATGTTAGCTAACATAGGAGATAACACAGTTTTCAGAATTCAGGCCCAGAAGACATCAGATTTTCAAACAAAAAATTAAGTGGTGTCCAGGAGTGGTTTGAAATCTTCATGCAAGACAAATTCTTTCTGGAACGTCATTCACTTTTAATAAGCGTGAACGAATGAAAATTGTCTTGTGCATTTTCCCATCGGACATGAATTACTTGAACAAAGACAATTATACAATTTTTAAGTGATAGAGTGTTATCATTGTTAAGATGAACAAATGTAAGAAGGGGCATGCCTTTTACAAGCCTCGCTTTTATCTGCATGCCCCTCCATTTCTGTAAATTCATGAACTTCGCTTTTCAGATATTATGCATTATGAATTTATTTGTAACTGAAAACATGTAAATATTATTATTTCTGTTGCAAATCATTATAATTTCTTGTTCAAATCGTGAAAATGTGATTTAACTGGGAAAATAAACCAAATCAATTCAAATCAAGCAGAAGCTTTAAAGATGAACCTAAATCAGAATTTGCCTATTTTGTTTGGTTCATGCCGAACAGGACCAATTTGATTATTATCAGGACATTGATGTAAAACAGCAGATTGCTGATCTTTTGTGCCTGTATAAATATATTCAAATGAATAAATAAATAAATAAATCAATCAATAAATAAATACATTTTAAGGAGTTGTGTTTCACCTTTGATCATCAGATCATATCTATTTTCACACGTAAGATAGCCAATTTTGTTAGGTACATGTATTGCTACTTATTTGTACCTAAGGTATAAACCTGGTTAAATGAAAAATGAAGTAAAAAAGAAGCTTGAGCTTTCGATCCTAGCAGGATCTTAATCATAAACGAATGACAAGGAAATGAAATCATTTGAAAATTATTTTCCTTCTTTTTTCTTTTAGAAGCTCTTTTTAGAAATTAAACTTGATAGGGTATAAACCAGAAAAAATCAAGAAAATAAAATTCATCAAAAATGTTCTGACCCCTTCATAGATTTTGGCCAAGGGTGAGCTTCAGGTCTCAGACAAGGAACGTAGCCAGCAGCTAGAATCCATGTTCCGTGACATCGCCACAATCGTTGCAGAGAAGTGCGTCAACCCAGAGACGAAGAGACCTTACACCGTGGGCATGATCGAGAGGGCCATGAAGGATATACACTACTCTGTCAAACCGAATAGGAGCACCAAACAACAGGTACAGTCGATAAGATGATTTTTTTAACCCTTTCATGAAGATAGAGAAGATAGAATATATTTTGTGTTCTTGCTCAATAACTTTTGCAGGGCGCTAAAAGAAATATACCAGATGACTTAGAAGAAAGAGAAAAAAATTCTACACCAAATTTTACCATTACTGTTTTTCTACCATTTGCTGTTTGTCGCAGATAGATTTTTCAATGAAAATAATCACAAAAATTGTCACAAATTAAACATCAAACATGAAACATAACACAACACATTTAACATCTAAAAATCATTCGTTTTCATCCAAATTGGCATTATGGCAACTAAAAAAAGCCTTAACATGCTTTTTTTTTTTGCAATGAAGATTCAATTTGGCAACTTTATATTTGATTTTGATGTTTTAAAAAGGAGAATTACAAATTTTAGTGTTGCCAATTTAGGAAAGGAATAGTGGTCCAGTGGTTTAGTTCCCTCTGATCAGAAGGTTGTGGATTCAAATCACCAGCCAGTTGGAGAACCTGATGCTACCTGTAATATGTGAAGGGTATTAGCTCTCCCAAGAATTACCCAAGAGCCTGCCTCAAGCTGAAACTTGACACTACCTGGAACACCAATCCATTATCTCTTATGAAATCAATCCCATTCCTTCTATTGATTGCATTAAAGTTACATTTGTATGTCATAGCTAGCAAAGCTCACAATTACTGCTTTATAGTTTTGTTGTGCCTTTGTTTATACATGTAATTGTTTCTCCTCCATCGCATTCCCCATTTTTCTAAATTTTTCCACATGGCATATTTTCCATCACCAGATTTGCCTATTTCTCTGTTAATATTTTTTAAATTTCTCATCCCATAGGCTCTAGAGGTGATCCGTAAACTTCGAGAGACGGAAACCATGGCGATAGACCGCGCCCAGATGCGATTGAGAATAGTGCTCCCTGGGAAAGAAGCGAAGAAAGTGAAGACTAAACTTGTTCAACTCATAGCGACTGTCGAGGAAGAAAACTTTAGTGGCAATAGTCTAGAAATGGTAAGTCTAGTAGATTATTCCCCTGACATCACTATCATCACCGTCATCATCATCATCATCACTATTACCATTGCATTGTCATTGTCATCATCATTGTCACCATTACCATCATCATCTTTACCATCACCATCACCATAATCATCACCATTTGTGTGATATTGACTGCCATTAATTCCAGATTATTATTTAAAGATCTGTATTGGGGAAACTCCTCATGAAGGTTCCACTTTTCTTTTCTACAGGCCTGCCTTGCTGATCGTGGATGCTGGAGGAAGATAAGTTTATCATGAAAGTACTGTCTGGGATAGAAGCATGTCAATGACTTTCTGCCATTAATTATTGGAGAGCTTTTATTTCGTGTCCAAGAGTGTCAAGTTTCTATCGTCCTTCGATGATAGGTCTTTCTTGCTAACCCGGAGTCCTTGAAACTTCTTAATAGATCACAACAAAATAACGATTCCTTGCTCTGTACTCTAGTGTAGAAGTTAACTGTCAATGTTTTACTGTTCTTTGACCACTGATCCAGGGTGCTACAGGGAGATGGAGGATCTAGTCAAAGAGAGCACCAGGGGGAAGGGCATGGTGGAAGTACTTACTCTCAAGGAGGTAGACGAAGGGGATAAGAGATTAGAATGAAAAATTGATTATTATCAGGGTTTTACTGTCCTTTGGATGCAGGTATGCTTTGTTGATCCTGGATGCTACCAGGAGACAAAGGATCCAGTGCAGAAGAATAACAACCAGCAAGTAAACCATCAAGATCAGGATTTGTATAATGAGAGGACATTTATTTATATTGTCAATATCTTTGCTAATAATGATTGGATAATGATTATCATGTGGTATTTAGAAGATAATCATCAAGGTTCTACTTTTCTTTGACTACAGGTCTGCCTAGCTGATCCTGGATGCTATCGGGAGATGGAGGATCTTGTCAAGGAGAGCACTAGAGGGAAGGGCATGGTTGAGGTACTAAGTCTCAAGGAGGTCGAGGAAGGAGACGAGAGATTAGAATGAGGCACCAATCCAGCAGATTCACGCAACTTCAAATCTGCGTCTTATGGAGGACAAATCACGTATTACATCTCAAGGTTGTTATGGGTTATCGCATCTGATCATCACATTTCATGAGCATTGAAACAATTAAGATTCTGTATGTGTACTGATAGAAGTTGTTTGAAATCTATGACGAGGAAGGGATGTCATAGGAAACTGATGTATTTGACCATATATGACAGTGGATTGTGGCAAGCAGATGCACTTACGTGTATGCTTGTGGCTAGTCTTCCAAAATGGCACACAAATTATCAAAGACTAGCGATCAGGTCGCTACAAACCAACCTGCTCGAAGGCACGGGGGAACAAAATTTAGCCATCGGTCAAACAAAAGAAATTGTCACTGGGCAAGTAATGGTTCACTCTTTTCTGTCAATAAATTCTCTGTGAATAGACCCTATCCAGTAGCAAAATCCATTATTTGATCAAGTTCAATGACAGCTGAGCCCAATGGGATGCAGTATGTGCAGCTGGGTGTTTTTTCGCTTTGAATATGTTTTGGGCAATAGAAATTGGTGTTAGAGCAAGTGAATTGCAAAGCCACATGCCTGACAGGGCACGTGCTGCACAACATTTCTTGTAGAACCCTGCCAAGGTAGAATTCTATGAGCTGTTGATGGAATGTTGCCAGCAACTTTTTTGATGATGCATAGGATACACGATCACATTCTGAGAATCAGTGTCTTCATGATTTCAATTTATGGACTTGATTCAAACATGATCATCCAGATTTAGAAGACAAAATACACCTCAGCTGGAACTTCAGCATCTTGGCCCTTTCATGACCTGGCACTTTTCTGGGGAATTTATCACTTTGATAAAATTTTCAAAATACCAATCAAATCATATTACATTTGTTTATTAACAATGTAGGAGGACATACTTGGGAAGCCTTAGGATGGAAAATGTCATGATTGCATAAAAGAATGGGCTCCGAATGTTGTGAAATGTCTCGTTCATTTTCTGTCCCATATTCAATGTGTAAATATGGCTCAAATTCTTTATGGCCAAGTTCAATTCAATTCAATTCAATTTTATTTACATCTCTTTAAAAACACATGAAATAACAAATTAAAAGCATAAAAGTAATACAAGACAAAATAGAACTATGAAAAAAGTGAAGTGTGGAGGATGTGGGGGATTAACAAAGGCCATTGGCCTGTCAAAGGTTAATCCCCGAATTTACCACACTTCAAATAACATTACATAAAATTACACATATTGTATTTACACATTCTACAAAATTATCAAAGTTATGTTTGAGACTACGACAATTGAAATGAAATAAAGTTAACAATGATTGATAATGAATACTTTTGGTAGATTTTTTAAACTCCTCAGGGGTGAATGTCTTATTGTCAGGAATGCATTCTTCGTCAATAATTGATGCTAAAGCTTCATATTCCTTAGAATTGATGTTGCATAGATAACATTTATCGCAAGTAGTAGATGTTTGCCTCTTACATAAAACACAAGTACACGACATAATACATCAGATAATGATCTTAAAAGGTAAGTATTGTAAAAAAAGTAATTGGCAGTACAATTGAATTGGGTATAAGTATAAAAATGACGATAAAGCATACCTTAAAGTAGAGAATATATGCAAATGTAAATGACATCTTCAAAGATTCTTCAGATCGCTCTCTGTGTTTACCCTTGTTCTTACAGTTTTCCCATTGCTTGCTTTCACCAGAACAGTGATTTTGCCAATCGCTTTCTTGCTTTCGTTCACTTTTTCTTTCGCTTTCTGGAGTAGGATTCTGTTTACCATTGTCAGGTCTTCTTCAATTCCTATGTGTTTTCCTTTCAGTTTTTTCCTGTTCGCGAGTACAAGATTGCGAGAACGGTAAGTTGTAAACTTGATGATGATTGGTCGTGGTGATTTCTTTTTCTTTTCTGCTGCTGTTGTACGTGGGGCACCGATGCGATGTGATCGGTCGATGTCGGCCAAGCTAAGCTCGACTTTAAGTTCTTCACTTGCTAGCTTGATCATGATGTCATCGGTGTTCTCATCATCCTCTTCCGCAATACCGTACAATCGAAAACAATTCCTCCTCGAGTACTGTTCCTCTTCGTTTAGTTTGGCTTTCAAGAGTCTTATTTCATCACTTGAGGATTCCTTTTCTGTCTGGAGTGTGATTATGCTGGTAGCCTGACTTTCAACCTTGTTTTCTAGGTCCATAACCCTGCTCTCTGATCGTTCTAGTTGCTCACGAAGATTTTGAATCTCCCTTGTTATTGCTTCAGAAATGGAAGACTTAAACAAATCACGGAACTCTTTACTTCTGAAGTATCCTCTCAAGTTATGCAATGTATCGGTTAAAAATCAATCTATTATGTGTATATTTCAGTTTTGTGTAAATTTGGGGCAGTCATTCCCATCACCAAATAAAAGTTTGCATCAACCTGTTATCTCTCTTTTGTTAAAATCATATTTGTTGAAAGGCGGCAGGATAGAGATATAAAGTAAGAACACCTGGATAATGTTATCTAAAATATATACAAAAGGCATTTGAATATTGCCTTGTACCTGTAAAAATATTGTAGTGTACGATCTGTCATTGCAAATGGCAAACAACATCTGAAGTTTAGATTGATTATTAAAATCAAGGATGAGCATTTTGCTAACTTGGTCAGGAGGTGCGTTTTGAAAACCATTAATGACCTTTTGCCACCACTATTTTGTTATCTGTTGAGACTTTCTTTATATGCATGAAATGAAATATTAAAAGTTTTATTATAGAATTAGGTTATAATCTGTCATTTGTCCTTTTGTGTTTACTCTTAGGCCAAGGAAAACATTTTAGTTGCCAAAGAATGTCTTTTTTTTTTAGGAATAGGGCTGGTCAGTTGAAAAATAATTGTTTTTGTTATTTTTATTTAGTTTTATCTCCATTTGATATGAAAAATTGGACCAAAATCTTCAGCCTCGAACTTGCCAGGACCTTAAAAATATAACAGAATCAAAGAACAGTCAAACCTCATTATAAAGAGGTTCTTGGGACCATAGAAAGCATCTCTTTATATGGAAACCTTGTTATATCAGGGTCAAAATACAATAAAATACAAAGGGATGGGATCAGGAAAACTACCTCGTTATAACGACATCTCGTTATATCAGTGTTCTTTATAATGTGGTTGGACTGTATTCCCCAGAAACAGATTATTCTTGTCTATTGGAGAATAATTTTTCTACAGCAAAGAAATTGCAATAGACTATTTTAAATGACTCTTATATGTACATGTATATTCATAATTTTCTAATAGTACAGGCTTAGCTAGTCTGGAGGCACAGACCATTGGCTTTCAGTGTTGCATTTTCTACAGAGTCTGAAATTACAGACCGAGTTCTGGCAAGGACTTCATGACATTGCGAAGTAGTCTCAAAATGCAGACTCTTGATTGTGTACTGTGCACACATTTTTAAAAATTAATTTTATGAAATTTGATTGAAGAACATGGAATTAAGAACCCTCTCCTCAATTGCAAAGTGATGTCTAGCCTGCATCGGCTCAAATTTTGCAGATTGCAGTTGATGCACAAAAAAAATCACAGATCTCGATTTGAAATCTTCAAAATTCCTTGTCAAAGTTAAAATACTTGTACATATACAGTCAACCTCGCATGAATTTATTTATCACCAAATTGTGAGGTCTTTTGTTTTGTACCCCTCATACAGCCATTTCTTCGGCCCCAACAAATTCAATTGAGGTAAGGTTGACTGCATTCCAACCATTATCATGTTGGCCAACGAGTTAAAGGGGAACCAACCTTTGGAATTGTCATGAACAAAATGCGATAAACAAATAAACAAAAAAAGTGAAATTTTGTATACAGAGTGAATGAGGAGTTGTCCGACATGACGTCACAGATTCCATCGCATTTGTTGATCACACAGATCACAATAGGGATTGGCATATCTCCGTGACTCTGAAAATTCATAATTTTGAAGGCAATATCCAATTTCGCTCAAATTTTCAGTTTGTTCACCTGATCTTTCTTCATTCAATGAAAGCACGATAATTCCAGGAGTTGGTTTCCTACAGTCATCCATGTTCAGTCAAATATGTTAGGAGATAAGAAATAGCTACTCGGGGTCAAAACTCACTAGGATACAAAGAGATGAGACAAGGGAAATCACTTTAACAAGAGTATGTTATATCAGTGATTTTATTAGGAGGTTCCACTGAAATATAGAGAGAAGAGGATTCTCTTCTACTTTCTTCAACTAAGGAGGCGTTGCTTGAAAGTTACAATCAAATGCATATTGTAGTTGATCAGCACACGCATTTTCATTTGCACACATTATATGCTTTTAAGCAAGGCTGTGTTTAATGAAGCTGTTCTTACGACAGGTTCGACTCTACGAACAACTGGTGACCCTTTCCCAGGTGGCATTACAGAGACATGGGCTATCATTGAAAGTATGAAAGGATCACCAGTCGTTCGAAGAGTCGTGCTTACCGTAGAACAACTTTATGATACATCCCTGGTTAAAAGCATATAATGTGTGCAATTGAAAATATATGTTTCAATTTGCTTTTTATTTTTGGTTGATTTGTGATTACATTCAACTGCAACTTCTTAGCAACATCCCCTTAGGCAAAGGTCACTGAATTTAAAATTCTATTTCTATTGAATCCCATTCACTTACTATCAGAAATGATATAAATCACACAAAAAAATGACACAGAAGACAATCGTCTGCTTTTCCACAAGTTCATTGTCAATCTTCTTTACTCAAATTTTCACCAAAAAGAACTGTACACATTTCATAATGATCTTTGACATTTTTTATTATTTTTTTCTTTTGTTTAAACATGTAACACACAATACATGTGTTCAATATAACAAATGCTACTCAAATTCATATGGGATGTGTCAACATAACACTTCCCTTTTTAGAAAAAAAAAGACAATAACTAGCACCCCTCTTTGCAAGTAGAGGAACGCAAACAATACAAGTAACTTCTTATCCACCTGACTTATCAAAGATAATCATCTCTTGAGATAATAATTGCAAAGATAAATTCCTTGCAGCATTTTGTCATATATCGAAATAAACAATTTTGCTAAATATTACTGATGCCAGTTGCCAATTTGATAACCATCCCACAGATCTCAATACTGAAAACAGGCATCGGCTATATCTGCTCTATTCAGGGGTATATATGACCACTATTATGCCTCGCGATTTCATGGAAACAACAAATGCTATTGAATTTTCCAAGGATTCTTCCTACACTGTAGATGCTATTTCCCTGAAATATGTCAAACTGAATGATGATCCAAGTTCTGAAAATTTTCCTACGAGAAAAATAATGAGGCAAAGTCTAATTTCTGGTGTTCTGTGGCAATGTAAACCTTCAATTACAACTGAGCTATGAAAAAATGAAAAAATTATACTAATGTTGCTAGAAAGTTGTGTTACATCATAAGTTGCAGTTTATCAGCATGTGCTAATCAATAATGTTTCATGCATGCCTTGTTAGAGTTTGCAGACAGTGCGAGAATGAAACATATTGTTGATTTGCAATAAATTGCAACTTTCTAGCAACACCCCCTAAGTCACATAATATTATTGGTCACTATCATTTACTTTGTTACGAACATCTACAAATCGTCCATCAACGTTTGAAAAAAAATATGAAACTCAATCAACAAAACAAAACATCTACAAAGTGACTATATTCATATTACCAATGTTTTTCTCACAATGGAAAAAAAATAAACACTACATAGGATATTCTATAAAATATACAAACCAATATCAACAACACAAATCAAATACTTGCAACAGAGCAGGGGAAGGGCTATGGAGCATTCACGCAAATTGAAAGTGATCTTTCTTAACTTCATACCCAAGTGATACATTAAAAACAGCAAGCGATATGCTTTAAAGCACATGACAATTTTGTGTACTGATATACGAGCAATTATCATTGCATTGTGACAATCAGGCAACTGACTTTAATATGGAGCTGGCGTAGTTTTTTAGACTTCGGAATAAACTTTAGGTTTACAGGGAGCCATTTCTTTCCCGTATTTCTCAGCTTTTAAATTTCAAATCTAACATTTGACAATTTCGCAATCGATAGAAAATATCATTTGGACCAAAATGTGGTCACAGTCAAATTTTACTGCTTGCACCAATAGAGCTTATGTAATATTCTTTTTTTATGACCGAGCAAAACATATATTCCCATTCCCCCAAACATCAAGTCAAATAATGAAACATGATGAAGTTCCACAGGGTCGTTAATGCTTCATTTATATCCGGATGTGAGGAAAAAATCATAAAACCTCAGCAATTAAAAAAAAATGTGATCCAAACATCCAATTTCTTCATGGATGCAAATCTCATGAGTGAAGGCTTGCTAAAAACAGAAACAAATAACAAATAATGAATGTAGATTCCATGTATTGCAGACAAGTTGAAGGATTAACACTGAACCATATTCATCATTACAAAATATGCATAAATTCGAATAACTAAGAAAACTGGCCAATTCATGCCTGGGGCATGGAACATTACAATCATTCTTACAATAAAGCGCTAATTATATAGTGGTCTTTGGCATAATTTGTTTCAACAATTGAACAAAACATTTGACATGGAATATCCATCAGGAACACACAAACCATGTGAATAATTCTATTCATTGCTCTGAATAATTGACTGGGAAGGGAAGAATTACTGATTGAGCTAAACTTTGTTGGTTTTGTTTATATTTTGGTTAATTTCACAGTGCTCTCTCTGCCAAAATTATCACTCGGTATGATGCACATTCTACAAAAATTATTCAAAAGGTGAAAAAAATGTGTTAAAATGTTATATTGGTCACAAAGATCCAAAATATTGGTACGCTAAAATATTAGCTCATACAGTAAAGCCCTGGTCACATAGGGCTTGGAAGCAACATGATTCAACAAGACTCTTTGTTTTGAGGCAGTTAACTGTGAATTGACAAAGAGTCGTGTTGAATCATGTTGCTTTCGAGCTTCTATGTGACTGGGGCTTAATCCTGTTCTTAACCTGGCATATAAAGAGTTCTGGGTTTCCTTATCACATCGTCCACGATGGTACAATTATATAGCTTATGTTTACAGGTAACGAATTTACGAAATTATGATCGGATGTATGAGAAAGTCAGTAAAAGTACATGGTAACCCATTAAACAGTTCATAATTTCAGGTATAAATGCACTTTACAGGGTTTCCAGAAATTTGAATTTTGTGTTTTGACTGATATCCTTTTTTTTTTAATGAATTTTCTTTTCACCAAGAAATTAATTATGGATGATGAAAACCAATAGACAATATGTTCATTTAACTTTTTTGAAGGTTAAAGTTTTCTTTCACTGACCAACTCAACATTTATATGCAAAAACATTTCAAGTCCTGGCCATTTCCCAACATTACCAAACTCAGGGGTATTGCTAGAAAGATGTAATTGACTGCATGTTGCATTGATTGGCATGTGTCACATTTTGTGACAAGAGCTAACAAAATGCGCATTTCCAGCAGCAACAAAATTGCAAGTAATTCATTTTTTAACAACATCCAAAGACTTATAGGGTTGATACATTAGAGATCATTTCTTTTTCTATATATTTATGAATAATTGTAGATTCAAAATTCCATTACTGACTTTCATTTAATGTACTAATGCATAAAAGCAGTTCAGTATTACAAGGAGTAAATGGCATTCCCAAGTTTCAGAGACATGACTCGGTCAAAGGCCACAAAAAAGGAATTCTCCCTTCAGGTTGGATTACAAATATAAGTGGAGACAATATAAAAAGTGCATGATTCTTTTATACTTAAATATTGAGGATATTTCAATGTCAATTTCATCTTCAATTTTCAATTATAATTGGTGGGAAATCTATAGGAATGAGAAGGCTATCTTGTCCTGAAAATCAAAGCAAAACATAAAAGACAAATGGATCAGCAACTCATGCATTACATGTGCATTATCTTACTGCATTGTATCTAAAGACGGTGGAAATACACATGGCCGTGAGAATAAATTCAAGTTCGTCTAGCATTTTGTTGAGATATGAACGTGAAATTTTGCACATAAAACATTGTATACATTCAATCACTATCTGAGAGGGTCTCATACTGTTCTGATAGGATAGGCTTTGGTTCCCTATCCCTCATCATGGAAGGGGGAGCAGGGGGAACGGGGGAGAGCCTGTGACTGCTGGGGTGAGGGGACGGCACCCTCAGCTGGGGGCTGGTCAGTCTATGGGGGTGCTGGTGCGCCGAAGGGTTCATTCCAGACATGAGTGAGAGAGCGGAGTAAGCGTACGGGTTGTTGGCAGCCGATGGAGCTCCTGCGGCCGAGTGATAGTTTTGTTGCTGCTGTGCAGACGCAGAACCGGACGAGGATGAGGCCATGATGGATTGGACGGGCTGTTGAGCGTTCGTCTGCGGATTAGACGTCGCACTGGCATGGCTTTTATCGCTTCCAATGCTACTGCTTTTGTGCAGACCAGGATTGGTTGAGCTTAGTTCCGAGTCGCCAACCGACTTGGCAGGACTCCTGTCTCTTTGCATAGCTCTTGCTGAACCAGGCATTAGCCTGGCCTCTGCCTCATGACTGCTCTCCACCTCGTACGGACCGCGCGATTCGTCAACATGTAGCGCAGATTCTGCTGTGCTGGTGCTCTCGCAACTTGGATTACGCGGGGGTGACGACGTTGAGCGTGGGTTCATCTCCCGCTCTACCAAGTGTGTGAGGTAGTCATCCATTCGGACAGGATCCATCCTCCCTGACGGATCCATCCTTCCAGCTGGGTCCATCCTAACTTGTGAGTCTATCAAATGATCTATCAGATTGATGGTGTACTTGCCAGGGTATCTGGACCCACCACTGGCACCAGGGGATCGGTTCCTGGCCTCTTTATGAGGAGGGAACCTGGAATGGGGGACACTATCTACACTTTGTGAGGGTTGCTCTGATGCTGAACTACTACTTAACGAACCTAGACTATTGTGCAAACTATGCTGTGCTTCCCTAGACGCTGATGAACCTATCTTTTCCTGACTGCTAGAGCCAGGCATGTTCCTAGAGTCTGGTTGAGCTGTACCATACATGGTTTTCCTATCTAAGGATGTATCAGGAAGTACATCAGGTCCTACACCAGAGCTAGGTCTGGGGTCACTGCTTGTTTCTGGAGATTGTCTCCTTTGTCCATGTTGGTGTGCTCTAGCATTGCTCAGTTCTGAGCTCTGTGGGGATGATGTCGGTACCTGCGAGCTATGGACTCGTTCCCTCATCTGGGAAACGGCTAATGCTGCAACACTGCTATCAGGACCATTTTCATGCCTGTATTTCGACCAAGAGGCTACAGGCGAGTGTCTATTCGAACTTTGGTTACTACTTCTATAACTATCAGGTCTAGCTTCTGAGACGGTGACAACGTCAGAGTTCATGCGTGCCCTGGGTGAGCTTTGGTTGGAACGATCTGGTCTCTGATCATAAGGCAGACCTCTAACGCTCGCTTCAATAGCTTGGGCAACCGAAGAACCATCAGGGCCACCTCTCCATTCCCCACTAAGAGCTCGAACATCGTTCATTGGTCGAGCAGAAGATGCTGGGCTCTTGCTCCTAGCATCATTTGTCGACCCAACCTCGTTGTCTTCTGTGCTGGCGCGCCCTCTTGGGGTAGAGCGATTGGATTGTTCCGCTGATTCAGTAGTGTCCACGACAGCACCGTCCAACCTACTAGGGGCTGGACCACCACGCTTCTGCCCTTGACCTGGGCTATAACCTAAAGACACAATGGAATGAATATGTTCTGCTAGAGTCATAGTCCTTTTACCTCCGTTATCCACCATACCATTTCCCCGGTTCGGTGACTGATCTGATGATTGCGAGGATTCCGCGTTCTGAACAGCCCTCACAGGGGAGTCAGCTATAAGAGTTGGAGGTTCAGGAACCTTTTTCTGCTCTTCGTTAGTTGACGAGGATGGCACAGGGGAACCTTCACCTCTCGTGCTCATGGTCTCCGAACCTTGATTGCTGGCCGATTTCTCAGAGCCGCTCCCACCGCGAGGAGATACTGCAGTGCCTCCTTCCCCATCGTCACCAGTCGGCTGATTGATAGAACGGGTAATGATGGCATCTATCAGGTTAGCCGCTGTAAAGGTGCTTCCCTGTCCTGGGTCTTCCCCCTCCTTCTTGGCCTTTGGCTGAGGTTTAAACAGATACGCAAAGAGCTTGGACGCATCTGCTGACTCGGGAAGCTCCTTCAGCTGCTCCTGCTGCTTCTTGTCCAGTTCTGCAAATCGCGGATCCAACGATGGATCTTTGGGTAGAGCTTCACGATTCGCAGAAGATCTCGGAGTGGACTTCCCGTCCTCTGGAGGAGTAGGAGGTACCTGGTGATGTTGCCGACCTCCTGCGCCACTCGCTGCAGGACTCTGGCTCTGACCTGGTCTAGGTCCTCCACCTCCTCCACCGGGTCCAGGACTTGGGTTGTTGTAAGACTGTCTCCTGCTGTCAGGGTTCAATGACATTGCTTTGTCATGGTGCCTGGACTCTGTGCTCTGCCTCGACTCGGTGCTTAGTCTAGACTCAGAGCTGTGAATTTTCCTCACATCTGTAATAGAAATGGTGAAAAAACAAACATTGTCACAATCAACCATTCAAATACAAAGCTGCATGTATCTGAAAAAAAGTAACTTAAAAATGTTAAATTTGTTCCTTTTGCTATTGTTTTTTTTTTTCATCAAACAGGGTTATTTTTTCTCCATTTGATCATAAACCCTTTGCTACCTTCTCCCTTATATTGAAGAGTTCACTTGACAATAGTCATTGCATTTTTTCTTTTTGTCCCCCAAATTGACATTCTAGGCCCCCAAAAATGTTTGGATACCCTGGACCATCCGACCCTCTGGAAATGGCCCGAACTTGAATTTTCTTCTTGAAAAATCACAGCAACATTATAAATCAAAATTTGAAATCCAACCTGAAAAATCATTTCCAGATGATCTTTGGCATTTGGCTGTGTGAATCGTGTTAAAAAATTTTTAAATGATTGAAAAAAAGTTTCCAACCTATCGACTCCATTCTAAAAAAAAATAGCATTTGAGGGCATCCAAACATTGTTTTGTTGTTGCCTAATGTAAAGAGATCCACATTGACTAAGAAAAATACATACCTTTGTGTTGTGGGTTGGGAATACTATCTTGCTCATCAATAATGTACGGCTCTCCTCTGTTGCTTGATGAATGCAATTTACTACCAGCTGCAAGGGGGAATTATAAAACATAGAGAGTAACAATTTAGGAGCAATATTGCACAGGTGCAGCAGGGAATGATATGAAAACTTGAAGAAGTACAAATCATGTTTACATTATTGTTCTCCTATTATCACCAGTTAAAGGGCCTGTAACAGAAGAGCATTAAGATAAAAGAAATTTTAAAAAATTTTTTTATTATAGGCCCAAGGTTTTGTACCCAACTAAAATGTACAAAGAAAAAAAGAAATTGAAGTCACAACTCAATGTATTTCAAACTCAATGTTTTTCAGATTCCCATTTACTGAAAAAAATATTCTTTGACAATATTTTGACTGTTTCCTATATTGGACAATATTATAAACTGATACCTGCTCGAAAATACAACCATGTACTTGATACACATAAAATCGGTCAATCCGTATATGCCAGTGGATGGATCCGTTAGAGAATTTTGCAAGGAAGGGTTGTGATATATGCCAATAAAGTTGTTGTGAATTTGTTTCAATGTCTATTCATTTTAGCATCTCTTTACTTCACATGTATGAGAACAAAAAAGTGAGGATTCCCATATTATGTAAGCTGAAATTTTTGCTTGGGTTTATTTTCGCGAATTTCCAGAACATGAATTCATTGAAATTGCAAAAATCTACATACGTTATAATATTGGCTTCGGCAGTATGTCACTGATTGAGTATAGCTTACCTTGAGATGTCTCTGGTCTGTGCCGTTCTATCCTGGGTGCTTCCCTCAGTTCAGGGTTAGGTACCCCTGCCATGATGCTGGGTGACGGACGCACAGGGGTCCCTCTCATGATGCTACCACCCGCTCCCGCTCCACTACCACCAGCTCCGACCTGGGAAGGGGGTGCTTGGTGCGCCCCGCTGCTCACTCCTGGGCTGCTGCCACGCCCAGAAGATGGCCGGTACTTCTGGCTAGCCCCTTGCTCCCCCCTGATGGACGGCCAGGGGCGTGCGGGATCCCGTCCGGGGAGCTGAGGGTGCTGCTGGTGCTGCTGGTGGTGGGGGTGGCCTGGGGGGAATTCACCGGGTGACGCCCGCTCCGGTTGCACCAACGGCGATGCTGACTTGTTGTGCCGGTGGCGGGATTCGGAGTCCGGTGTGACTGGAGATGGATGGGGGCTCTTTGGGGAATGGTGTTGGGTGGTGGCAGGGTTGTGACTGCTGGAGCTGGGTGGGTACACCCCTGGATGACCGGGTACGAAGGCGTTGCCGGGAGGTAAACAAATCGGAGTACCCTGGGGTGTGAAGTACATGAGCCCTCCCTGTGTGATAGAGGCATAAAAAGAGTGATAGTTAGGATACTGTCTGAATGAATATGACAATATAAGTGCATTTTGTGATCGAGGGTGATGACAAATCAATTAAAATTGTAAGAGCATGCAGTATTAGATTGTGTTAAAGATTCAAAGACAACCACCATCACCATCACCATAAAGAGCAGAAACATTGTCATCATCATTATAAACATCATCAACTCCATTATCATCACCAACACCATCACAAGATCACTAAAATCACCACTAGCAGCATCATCCTCATCACCATCAATCATCAGCATCATTATCACCATCAGTTACCATCAACACTACATCAATGTCACGATCAACACTACATCAATGTTATCATCACCACCACCCTCACTACCACCATCAATAGCAGAAGCAGCATCATCACCATCATCATTATCACCATCAACACTGATCTGGTTACTATCACCACCACTGGCAACCACATCATCACCATCACCACTTTCATCACCAACACCACCAAACACTATCACCATCATCATAATCATCATCATCATCATCATCATCATCATCATCATCATCATCATCATCATCATCATCATCATCATCACCATCATCATCATCATCATCATTACCATCACCAATATACTCATCATTATCACCCCCACCACCATCACCCCCACCACCATCACCCCCACCACCATCCTCAAAACTATCGTCACCAAAACCCTCTTCTTCATCACTATCACCACCAATCATTACCTGTGGGGAGAAGCCCTGTCCGTACTGCATCATCGTCGCTGCGAGGCCCGGCGGTAGCAGCTCAAGTTGGCCTGCGGCCGGATGGTGACTCAACGCCGGAGAGAACCTCTTCCCAGCTGCCGCGGCTGCCGCTGCAGCAGCCGCCGCCTCCTGATGCGGCGACATCCTCGTATCCTTATTATTCGGCGTCGGCGGGAAAGGTGGCCGCGACCCCATCTGCTTGGCGGTCGCAAAATCCCCGGCGATCGTCTCCTTGGAGCTGCTGTACGCTCCAGACTCGTACTGGCCGCGGATCATGCTCGCAGTGTTCTCCCCGTAATGTGCGATGTTCCGTGCCATGAGAAGATTAGGGTCGATGGCAGCCGGCATGCGCTCGTAATGCACACCTGAATGGGAGAGAATTTTGAGCCACTCTGTTGTATTGCATGGTAGATGCAGATACAAGCAAATCAAAGGGGTCAAATTAAGGAGGCAAGAGGGGAAACAAGCAAAAGAAATTAATCATCAGTCAACAAGGAACAGGGTGCCATGTGCAAATGAATAGTGCCAACAAAAGCAATGTAAAAGCAAACATTGTTTTAAACAAAACAAAAGATTTACCCCTCCACAATATGATTTTTTGTTGCAGTTTTACAAAATGCAGTCTAGTGCAAATTCGTGTAGCAAATGTGTCAATAAAGCAAGGCGCCACAAAGAAATAATTGTGGTAGCACACTAAAACTATGAATTCAATGAAATAAAACATAAAATGGAAAAATTTGATGAATGAAATTTCAAGAAAATGAAACACCCCCAAACAAACGTGCTTAAAAACTACAATAATTCTTAAAAATGTTTAATAAAGTAAGCAATAAATCTAAAGCCAACTTCAGGACAGGGTAACAGTAATTAACAAAGAAACATAAAATTACTTGTTTGATCAAACTGGGTCTGATCACCTTTCAAAATCATCATTTCACAAAGTACACACCAAATTTTGTCAATTTTAGACCAAAATCAACAACCAAATTGAAATACAAAACGTCTTCTGAATTGGAAAAGTTTGATTCAGAAAATCAAGAAAATCAATGAATGGACAAAAATTTGTGCTTTGGTATTTTATGTGACTAGAAGGTCTTTGGAAGTTATTAAAGCAATTAAAAGAAAGGAGATATAGGAGAAGGGACTACTGTAAAAAAAATAAAAATAACAACAACAACAACAACAACAACAATAATAATAATAATAATAAAAAATGTTTTAAAAAAAGTGCATAATATCGTTTGATCCACTGGCATGCAAATGCATTTGGGAAATGAAATGCATGCATTAGATACAGCATTCAATTTAGGGGGGAATAAATAAAAATGTTCTAACTAAGGAAAGCATGCCCATACATTTTTCACTACACTTTCATGCAGTTGTTTGGGAATTTTTCTAGCAATCAAATGTACATTTGTAGTAAAACAGAAAAACAGGAGTTGATGGAAATACCAAGAGGGGAAAAAGGCAAGAAAGTGGAAGTATGAAATGAATATAAAAGACATAGAAGAAGGAAGGAAAATGAAATGGAGTAAAGACTTCAAAGAGATTAGAAATTAAAGACTAAAATATCCCCTCGAATATTGGGAAGTATGTGAGGCATATTTTCTTGAAAATAAATACAAAGTTCAGAAAGAAATAACAGAACACAACGCAAAGACGTGCACAGCGATCAAGGGATTAATTAAAAGACTAAAGTCATATTCATTAGTCATTTCCATATAATGTTGTCACATAATCACAGCCAGGCAGGAGTTGAACCGAAAAGATACTCAGGCAAAAGAGTGGCACAACACCCATAAAATAATTCAACTGAAACTTATTTAGAAACGGGTAATCATTGCAACCTAATTTGCGTTTAATGAAGCTGTGCGTATATCTACGCAAAACTCTTTGATCAATTGGTGACTATTTTTCAGGTGCGATTCAGCACCAGGGCTTATCATTGAGTGCAAGACAGGGTCATAAGTCGTTTGCAGAGTCATGCTTAGTCTACACACAGCTCCATGAAACAAAACCCTGGTGTATTCCCGAGCTTGAAAAGGAATAGGGGGTGAGAAAATTTGGAAGAGCAAATGAAAGATTGCCATCTTTTGTTTAAAAATGAAGAAAATATAAATATAAAAACCAACAAGAGAGAAGAGGAAGTGTAACATGAACTTACAGAGTTCTGTAGGGGATGGAAAAATCTTATTACACAATATAATCTCTTTTTATTGTTTACTGTAGACGTATTATCTGCTAAAAAGATCTAAAAATTGATCAACATTCAATCTGTATACAAACATAAGCTTCGTCTCTATTCACTTTAATACTAAACAAATTCAAGAAAATATGATGGGTTTTTAAAATATTTCAAAACACAAATCACCATTATTCTATTCACAAAATTTCAAAATCGGAACCAAGAACATGAGAATGAAGTATATGCTTCACCAATGTTGGACAAAGATTGATGATAACATAATATTTAGGAATAAAATGAGAGAATGTAAGTCAATGTGGCCAATGTTGATATTTGCACATAGTAAGAGATAGGGAAAAACTTTGTGGTCAATGTGGTCGGTTCACGAGTCAATGTACACTTTACACAATAGAAGAGATGGAGAGGAGGCCAAAGGAGGCAAAGGATGTGGTAAGGTTTACAATTAATTTTGGTTGAAATCAGAAGAGGAAATATTTCATTTCACAAGTGGAGACTGAATAGAGAAAGGAAGAAAAAAATATATATGAATACAAATAAAAGGCCAACAACACCAAAAGACAACTTGGAAGACAGAGGAGACCGAAAAGGGAAGAGATGAGATGACACAGAAGGGAAGGGGAAAATATACAGATATAATAATAAACAGGAGAATAAAAACAGATAAAGTAAAAATAAAAAAAATAAAAAATGTAAAATGAGAAAATACAAACAACACAATGAAAGAAAAAAGACAGTGAGAGGGATATAATAACAGAGATATCTACAGAAGAAAAAAGCAACAACATAGAAAAAAAAAATAAAAAAGAGAAAGAGACAGGGCAGGACATATCAAACAAACATCAATCTTACCTAAAAAAAGTAGAGGAAATAAGAAAGACAACACAGACAAAGATAGAGAGAGAATGGAAAGAAAAAGACAGCAAGAGAGATGTAATGACAACAGACAGACAGAGTGGGATAAAGAATGACATATAAAACAGTTAAAAAGAAAGAATGAAACAGGACACAATCTAACAAACATTGATCTTACCTCTGGCTGCAGCCGCCGCCTGTGGGTCGTATAGGTGAGAGCCCCTCGGTAGGCTGGCCTCGTAAGCCCTTGCCACAGCTTCCTGGTGTTGTCTGCTATGCTGCTGTGCATGGGCCTGTGCTTGCGCTTGCTGCTGCTGATGGTGAAAGCGAAGGATGTCCTGATCATATGCCTCCCGCTTTGATCGCGAGGTCTCCTGGCTCACACTCACAGGTGTGCCTGATCATGAAAAAGGGAACATGTACAGTTAAAGTTGTCAATGTTGTAACCTGTCTATAGTGACCATGTATAAATTGCAAGAACTGGCCTTGTACATTTATCATGGTTCTTTTGCTTTCATTTCCTTTCTAAGTCTTACTTTCCCAATGAAAAATTTTCAAGAGCTTTTTTAAAATAGCTTCAGAATAATTTAACTGAACTACTTATCCCCAGAATGGAACACACCAGCAGCTGTCAAGAAGTCATTAAAAATAAATGGAGTGAGCAATGACTGGACTCATCATACCTTTGATTATGGAGCCATCCCTCTCGTGTTGGCCGCCCGCCATGGGTGTGCCCCTGGAGATGGATCCAGGATGGGCCGGGTGGTGGTCCGGTGCTGCCCCTCTCCTCATGACAGGAGTCCCCTGGGTGATGGACCCTGGGCCCCCCGCCCCTGATGTACCTTCCTGGTGTCTGGGGGAGGTGGCCTGGGAGGGGTAACCTTTCATCATGCCTGCATAGCTGGAGACAGGTGGCTTTTGTTCATACCTGTACATCAGGAAAGGAATCAATATTGTTTGGTTGAAATTGATAAGTCATTTCACAAAAGAGCCACAATATAGATTTATTTTCTGATCAAAGATTTAGGCTTTTGTTTGTTGGGTTTTTTGGGGGGGTCAATATTCATGTTGCGAGTGCTCTTAAAATTTCATCACAAAAGGCAAAATCCATTTATCATCAATGGGAATTCACATTCAAACAAAAACAAAAATATCCATCATATACAAAGTATACTAAATCCCATCAAAGAAATATCACACTGTGTAGCTTTATTTAGATCAGATACAAAATCAGTGGAGGAAAAAGTAAGAAAAATTGAAAGTGATGAGAAAATTGACGAATTGGAAATTTCAGTAATATCTGCTTAATATCTTTGAAGCCCCACGAGCAAATTTGAATTTACAACCTCATCACTGCTAGGAAATGATCAACATTCATTTGTTTATTTCTTTTTCATCCAGGACTTGGTTTACTCACTTTGATGGTGAAGAGGAAACAGCAAAGTTGACTGGAGTGCCCTGAGTGATTGAGCCTGCCCCAGCACCATGAACCTGACTAAGAACTGATGCCTTCTCTGCCTTCAGGGGCTTCCCCGATGGGTTGTTGATGAGAGGCGGAGGCGGACCTGGCGGGGGATTCCCCTGTTTGCCAGGGGGACGATGCTGCATGGGGTTACGGCTGGACTGGGGCTGGGAGGTGCTGGGGTGGGGCTGGGAATGTTTGTCCATGGCCGGGATGAGGGCGTAGGGTGAGTTGGAGCGGGGCGGGAACGGCTGGCGCGGCGAAGCCCCCGCATGCCTGTCCCGCTCCGTCTGCTGGCGGTGCAGCTCCTTAGCGTAAGCCTCCCCCGTGCGGTAGGCGGCGTGGAGGTGCGGATGGGGTGGGATGGCATTCGATCCAAATCGAGCTACCATCTCTGAATGAGTACTCCCAACCTCGCCTGGTTCTCTCTCCTGGGGTTGATGTTGGGAGGTGTGGGATATATGAGGGGAGAGGTAAGGGGACGTAGTGCCTGGCTGATGCTGGCGGGAGCTGCTCTCGCTTGAGTCGGCATGAGAGGTTTTCCTTGGCGGTGGCTCATACTTGACCTCAATGACTGAAGGTTTAGCATCACCTGACCCGCCCTGGCCTGGTATAGCTTGGCCTCCAGGACTCAGATCATTACCTGGATGGAGCAATAAAATAAAATAAATGATTCATCATATCATAAATTCAGAGTGCGGTATAAGCTGAAAAGTTCTTGGTGATTTTATTTGAGAATTTTGCAGTCTTGATCTCGCAAAAATGTCCATTCTGTCTGATACACATTCCTACGTGTGTACAAATACTGTCAAAACCATGAAAATATCAATACATCAATGTGTTGAACTGGTCCAGAATAGCAAAAATATTGGCTCATACGGTACTGCATTGCAAAATTTTTTCAACAGATTCAGAATTAATTCAACAAATAATATAAAATATTGTGACACAAAGTATTGTGCTGTAACCATCTTTCATACTGAAAATAGGGATGAAAAGCAAATCCATAGGGGGTTCCATTTATATTCATTATGAAAGACATATTTTCTCAGAATCCAGAGCACGTTATGTGCAAAGATACCAACCTTCCAGAATATGCACAATGCAAAAACTAAAATACGAATAATGCAACAGCTGAAGAAAAGTGCGAGCAAACATGACAACAATAACCATATTCAGTCATTCACTTGTGATGAAAGCCTTGAAGTCGTATGAAAACACACATCATGCATGTTCAGGAATTGTTGGCATCTCTGTATAATAATAATAATAATAATAATAATAATAATAATAATAATAATAATAATAACAATAATAATAATACTAATAATTATACATGTGACTTATAAGAAGCTAAATCCACTAAGATTTAGTGCTCAAGGCAACTTACCTAAATGCTTGTCAATAGCAGAATCAATGAGATCCCTGATATTGTTGACCCCTCTATCTCTGCCCAAGCATTCTGCTATAACTCTCCTGATAGTCCTGCTACCATGACCATCCTCCTCCTCTACCACCTTGATCTTCTCAGCGATCCCACCGCTGCCACCATCTTTAGACGACGAATCCACCTGTCTGTTGTTCAATCGTACAGCTTCCGCGGTGAAGAATTTCTTGTCGTCACTCGACGTGACTTTGTCGCCGAATTTCGAAGGCGGGTGGCCTTTGCTTCCGGGCGGCGCTCGCAATCCCATATTGGGGTGGAACATGATATCGTCCTGAGCGGTTCCTTCGTCCGCACTGCACGTCGCGCTGGAATCGTCGTCTTCGATCACGTGCGTCTCTGGCTCCTGCTTTAATCCCTGAGACGGTAGCACCGAGACTTGTGATGACGACGACGAGGGGGTCGACGATGCCGGCAGAGGTCCTGAGGTTGCTCCTGCTGTCGATATCGTCGACGTGGAAACTGGCGTTGACTCGGACACTTCCATTGGCACCTCTGCCTTGATAGTTTTAACCGAGTCTGGCTCCGTTTTGACATCTATTTTCTCTGTTTTGACATTGTCATTCGGTGTCTGTCCGCTGTCTTTGCTCCCACCTTGAGGCAAAGACACACTGGTTGACGCTTCATGCGACGAGGATAAAACAATCGTCCCTGCCGAGCTGGCTGCCGTGACCGGCTTTGAGGATATAGTCAACGTATCAGAATTTGAACTTAAAGGAGTGGTAGTATCATCGGCTTCCATTCGTTCCACTTTTACTTTCACTTTTCTAGAGTTACTCTCATCATTCTCACTAGCACTAGCAGTGTCCGAGCTCTCATCGTTGTCAGCATCGTTTTCCTCGTCACTGAAATTTGGAAATTCATCCTCCGATCCCGCCGTTACAGTCGACGCCATGCTCTCCGTTGTGGAAACACGATGTTCCCGTTCACCCTAAGAAAGAAATTTTAAGAAATTGTAAAAAGTTAGCATTTAAAAAATGAAAAAAGTGATAATGCAATTCATATCAAAGGACCTATTTCCTAGTACCTTTTTGTTCATTGTAGCTTCTAGTTATACAATAGAAAAACATATTTAAAACGAAACCATATAATATCAAATATCAAGGTATTTCATAACTAATCTGAAAATAAATCTTCAGGGTAGTATGAGAGGCTATAATCATCGCCCTCCTCTTTCATTATTTTTTCAAGTGCAGATGAAATCCTGAGAGTGTTCGGAATGAGGACAAGATCAAGGGAGTGGATTATGACCAACATCTTCCTTGTTAATTGAAGAGAGTTGAAACGTCATACTACCTACGTTCTATGTTTGCACATCTTGAGACAACTAATCAACTCTCTTCAACTATTCTTCACCACTATCAAAATTGAGAGTGTGTTACAAGTGGAAACATCTCTTGAACAAGCATAAGCTCCCCATTCCCCAATTGATGTCATGCAGAGCAAAAATACATGTTGATTCAAAGGAGATGAGGGTTTGGAGAGAACTATTAGGATCAAGATTAGGATTAGGAATAAGACCACATCTTTCTTGTCATGCCGTTGATGCTCGTCTAGAATATGTTCAACGGTTAGATTATTGCAATAGCC
>BQKZ01000012.1:519437-537280 GCA_036244855.1 Temnopleurus reevesii
GAAATGAGAGCCAAGGTTAAGTTTTCAGGTTAAGATTTCGGAAATTTGACCTCAGATGACCTTTGACCTCGATAATGACCTGAAAATTGCTCCACACTATTTGGGCCACCCAATGGACCTATTGTGCAAGTTTGATGAAAATCGGGCAAGGGGTTTTTGATTTAGAGCAATTCTAAATTGTTGACGTCGCCGCCTCCGTCGCCGTCGGAAAAAGCGGCGCCTATGTCTCGATTTCTGCTACGCAGGCGAGACAAAAACTGAATAAATCAAGAATAATTTTGGATAATATACATTTCTGAGATGAACACAGAAGGCATGGCAGAGCTCTCCACCCTAAAGAATCCATCTAAGCTTACTGACTACTCTGGGGGCATATTGGGGAAGGGGAAGGGGTATATCACATGGAGTCTAGAGCTATAAGAAATACCCCCTCCCCCTCTCTGTACAACTGATAATTCTAGCTTACAGAGGACTAAACTGAAAATATTTCTTACCTGCTTTGGCTATACTCATTTCTTCCTCCGTCCACCGCGAGTTTTCCGCACCAAGAGCTGATAAGAGAATGAAATATAGAGATATAAATCAAAATAGAGATATAGATACAGAGAAAGAGATAAGAGATAGAGATCTAAGTTGATATAGTTGAGTGCAATTTTACATCTATCTACTTATTTGTTCGGTAAATGCTTGTTTGTATTCCCTTCCTTCTTTCTTTGCAAAATACATAAAAATAGTTTTAGTGACCACTTTGTTAAGGTATACAAATCAGTTGTAGCTGTTATGTGGCAAAAATAAAAGGCTGCTGCAGGCAAAGAAGACCACGATTTTAGCAAAAATATCTACATCGATATAGTTTCTAATAATGCTCTTGCTTACTCGGATCCATCTCTTCAGGAGGGGGTGGGATGGGGTTGGGTAGGGGTTCGGGCTCCGGTCCTTCCGTGCCCTCTGACCCCAGCTTCCTGGCTATCCGATTGAAGCATGCAGCACAGCAATTGGTGACCTCTAAGGCTATACCCAGCTCCTCTGACATCAACCTGCGCTGCTCTTCCGTGATCTCAAACCATTTCGTTGGGAGCGGTTTTAACCGCCGGACACGCTTCCTGGGTGTTTTACACGTAAGCACCGGACATCGACTGCACGATACAATAAAGAGGAAAAAGGGTTCTTATCAAGACAAGATTCTATGAAGACAAAAATAGGGTGAAATTAACTGTAAAACAAATAAGGAGGTTTTAGATCCAAAAAGTCTATGAATAATCAGGAAATTCAGTGTAAGGTATTTGACACAGAACTTAGATTAATCCATTACTATTGAGGGCCAGGCATTCATTGACTGGCCTGACTGCCCATCTCATAGGCATTAGAGATATGGCGTACCCATTTCCTTTTTTTCCACTTTATGCAATAATATGGAAAGTCCTAATTTATGACAATGACCCCAAAATATTGACATTTTAGCCCAATCTCATACCTTCTAGACAAAGTAAGTGGTATGATAATTCTAAAATACAGTGAATAAATAATTCCCTTAATGCAGTACCCAGGGATGCCAAATGTTCAGGAACATGCAGGACTTCAAATTTAAATTGTGAATAAAGCAACAGCTGAACAAAAGTGAGAGCAAACCTGACAACAAATAGCTATACTATCAGTAATTTGTAATTGTACTAAATGTACAAATTAACTTGTAACTTGTATTGTCCGGAATGGCTGGCATCTCTGAAAGTGCCATTATAACAAATTTTCTTTTTAATTTCATGGAAACAGACATTCAAAATAATAAATCATTTTCTTCTCTCTAATTCCGAAATAGTTGTGTAGTCTAGCATACCTTCTTCTTATAGAGCGAAATCTACAGCGACTGCAGACCCTCATATCAGGTTTGAGGTCGCCCTCGTTCATCCCGAACAGATCACAGTTGGTCCTGTTGACCGGCCGACTCAGGCTGTACGTATCTAAAGGGTTCTTGCACAGCGAGCAGTTGTTCGGAGATGCTGTTGGGAAAAATAGAGATTTCAAAAAAAAGGTTCAATATCTTACTTATTCATTTATTGGTATATACACATAAAAACTGACTAGCTGTTGAGAATGCTGGGAAGACCAGTGTACAATAAAAAAAAAATATAACAATATATGATTAAGACTCAAACAAGGTGATGTGATTACAATCACAACTTGAATTTGTATTCTTTATGGTTCCATTTTCATTCAAGAAACCATTTATTAATTGGACTTGTCTATAGTGGCCACCTAAATAAAGCAGAAAAAGTGAACACTGTTTACAGGTCACCTCTATACATAGGTTGTATAAAACATACTTTCATCAGGAGGGAAACCAATTTCTGTGGCCACTGTAGGTAGATGGTCATTAAAGACAGGTGGCTGCTAAAAGAGGTTTGATTGTATCTAGTTATAAGAAATGTGTGAAAGTATTCACAAGAAAATGAAAGTTACAAATTTTACACAATTTTGTTCATTGCATTTTGATATTCAAACAAAAATGAAATATTTTCAAAGAGCTATGGCAAATTTCAATCATAGATGAGAGAGATAAAGGGTGGCCAAGATTTCTTTCAGGAAGGAATGTAGACTTAATACTATTTGAAGCCATAAAGGAGCTTTAATTAATTAACAAAGTAATTAATGCACAAATTTAGAATCAAGAGGTTACTAGGTCTATTCTGATCTGTTATTTTTCCTCCTAATACTGCTTATTTGAAGCTCTGCAACAACACACCTTCAAGTCCTTGTTCACATTTATCCTTGTTGTAATCCAAAATTAACTATAATTCTTTGAAATAATTCACGACCTTGGTCTAAAAGTAGAAACACTAAACTAAAGAAACCATACATTTTCTTCACAATATGGTACTTATACAAAAACCAAGGGCAAACTTATCAAAGATGTTTTTAAAGAAAGGGGAATCTACATCTATGGCCAAATCATTCAGACTCCACTGGTCTCCTCAGACACATTTTATAATTGGATGTCATCAACATAGAGGGAACAAGACACGTTAATTCAAATACAGTCAAACCTCTCTATCGTGACCAAGCAAGGGAAACGGAAAAAGTGGCCACTGTAGTCAGTTGCCTCTATTGACAGGCTTTACAACACTCATTTTCACTTAGGACCAACTTTGGTGGCCACTATAGACAGATGGTTACTAGGGAATACATTTTAAGGGGAGTGAGAGCGATTGCTCTCCTAAAGCTCCCCGTAAGTGCTTTTTGGAGAGTGATTTATTGAGCCCCTTCTAACCCCAATTTTACTACATGAAGACCCAATTTAGCTCCCCTAAAACTCTCTAGCTCCCCTGGAAATTCTTAAATTCAGTCCCTGTTACTATAGACAGGTGGTCACTATAGATAGGTGGCCGCTATGACAGGTTTGACCGTTTGTCTTTTTTTTAGGGATTGTGGCTTCATCGTACAGAGTCAAATGACTCTAGAGGGTGCTGCTCCAAAGTTGGAATTGATCGCAAATCAACTGCAAATCAGTTGCAAAGTTCAATACATGATTTGCCCCCGGTCTGCACTTTTAACATGATGCACATGAAACAATGATTACGATTGGTGCGTTCCAATCAATTGCAATCGAACAACGACCCCTTGGTCCTAGTTTATGCTTACATTCTGAGCCGGCCGCTGCACTCCCATTCTGAGAGCTTCCACCATCCTTATCCTCTCCACCTCCTTTCTCGCTAGACCGACTGGAACAAAAATAATGATACCAAAAAAAGTTCAACATTACAATGAAAATAAACAGGCGAAAGTGCATCACTACCATCACCAATACTAATAATGTACACCCCTCCATATCAATCCTAACATTATTACAATTATTATCCCACTTGATACAACTTATGTGATACAACTTTTACGTATTTCTACATGACTATCAACAAGTTTCCGAAAATGATATTAAAATGACAAGAAAACTAGATGAATCCTCGACCGCGCACGATCAAAATTTATGCCTCCGCCATCACGCAATCAGAAAGATATGTACAGCATGTTCCATACCATCAGAAATCAAAAACATTTTACAAATTTTTGGNCAAGGTCCGGACGGACGCACGGACGCACGGACACACGGACGGACGGACGCACGGACAACCCGAAAACATAATGCCTCCGGCACCACCTTACGGTGGCGGAGGCATAAAAAAAAAACATTATTATCTTCCTAGCAAACTTCAAGAGAGCATTTTAAACTTCTGAAATTGAAAAAAAAAGTCGGAATAAATATATTAGTCATTATCATCACGGTCCACTCGTGATCATCGTAGTCATCGTTATCGTTATCATCATCATGGTCATAATCAACACCATCAAAATCATGTCTAAAACTACTAGCATAACAACAGTCTAAACCATGATCATCATGATCATCATTTTCATCACTATCATCACTAGCATCACCAACACCTAAGTTGCCTCATCCAACCACCACAACCATCAACATTAAAACCACCACCAACTCACTTGTTGCTGGAGTCCTCATCCTTGTCATCCTTATCATCATCGTCCTGGTTACCCCGGACATTGCTGGAGTTCTTCTGTGGTATCCCCCTCCTCCTCTTGGCCTGGGACTTCCTCAGCTGCTGCTTGTAGTTCTCGTTCTTCTTGGTCTGGTAGTAATAGAGGACGCAGTCCGAGACGTCCTTCCTCTCCAGGTAGGAGGCGATGAGGAGGAAGTTCTTGGGGTGCTGGAGGTAGCGGTCGCGGAAGATCTCCTTCTCCTCCTCCGACCAGAGGTTCATGTGGCTACGCGTCTTGTGCTCGCCCATTGCATCGTCCACCAGGCCTGACAAAAAGAGAAACAAAATGTAATGACTTTAGAATAGAATACAAAGGAATATCCTCTAGCAGAAGTTAGTAGGATTGGAGAATTGGCCGAGCAACCACCAAATTGTTGATAATTACTGAGTCATGGTTTCAAAGCATCAGATAAATTCATGCAAACATTTTGAGTATTCACTGCTTCATGTTTTAATAATGAAAGCTGATCTTTGACTCTTGTTCAGAATTGTAGCACCACCTTAGTCCAATCGTATCAACACAGCTTTGCAATGGGAAGCCCCAGTTAGACTTGATGATTCTTTGTTCAATGACATAGAGCATAATGATAAAGAATGATACTGAAATTACTTGAATATTTTGCTAATATACATACTCACCATTCATGTTAACAAACTTGACTTTCCTTTGCTCCATGTTATAAAGCATAGGAGGGATGACAGCCAAACTTTGTATGTGCTTCTCGTTAGCCTAATGCTTGTTAAAACCATTGTCAATCTCCATAAAATATTCTTTTTTACTGGTATCACATTTTCACTATGAGATCATGAAAATGAAGACACTTACCATTCCTGTTGACAAACTTGACTTTCCTTTGCTCCATGTTATAAAGCATGGGAGGAATGATGTCCAAGCTTTGCATGTGCTTCTCGTTAGTCTATTGCTTGTTAAAACCATCGTCAATCTCCATAAAATATTCTTTTTTACTGGTATTACATTTTCACTACGAGATCATGAAAATGAAGACACTTACCATTCCTGTTGACAAACTTGACTTTCCTTTGCTCCATGTTATAAAGCATAGGAGGGATGACAGCAAAGCTTCGTATGTGCTTCTCGTTAGCCTCCTGCTCGTTCAGGCCATCAACGATCTCCGCCAGCTCAGCGTCACTGCGAGCAATGTTACCCCAGTTACTCCTCGTACCAGCTCTGTGGGATAATCATAGGATGAATGAGGGGTTAAGAATCGCTCCAGAATGAACTACACCATTGAAAAAGCCAGCTCATCAATGATAGAAACTTCACTTTATAAGAAATGTGAAAAATAATCTGTGATATCGACAGCTACAGAAAGTGTCATTCAAAAAGACTCAAACCAGAAACCTCTGAATTACTAGACTACAACTCTTTCATTTAAGATTTACGAAACTCATATTTCAAAGAGTGGCACCAATTTATGACAGGTTGCATAAAACTACTAAGTGTTACATGAACAATTATTGAGTAAATAGGTCATAATGGACAGATTGTACTGCCAAATGTCGAAGGGATCTTGGGCGGTAAAAGTTTCTGATTGTCTATAACCCGATTATCTATCATTACGTCAAGAAGTCCAAATTGCATAGAAATGCTGCAGGATGGAATTGAAAATTAAGGGGTAATTTTTTTTACTTGTGTTGAAATTAAAAGTTGGATTCTCATTCTCATTGGCAATTCTCTAGCTTGCAGTAACTTACAGAATCCGTTGCAAATCACATTGAGAACAGCTGTATGTGGAAGTACATTACTCATTCGTCTTTCTGCGCTTACCTTGAGAATCTCTCCTGCTGTTCTCTCTGTTTCCTGATCTCTGGGAACTGTTTCTCAAAGAACTCCCTAGCTTTGGCATCCTTCGCTCTGTAGGAGAGACAGAAGAATTCCGGGTAAGATATGAGGTTAGAGTGATAACTAGAACACATGTAAGGGAATAGATAAATACATCTAAAGACTTGGAGGGTATCTGAGGCCAAATAAATACAATTTCTTAGTTCTTAATGGAAATAAAATCAACTCCATAAACATTCAAAGACATTAAAAAAGTATTTAGTTTAAAAAATACTGAACGTTTAAAACTGATCGATTCTAATGAATAATCAAAAGATGACTGTACGAAGAATGGTTCACATAGCGAAACAATGGAACGCACACACATTCGCACACATCTAAAAGGATCACACTGAGCCTTATGCGGATGTACAAAGCCTATCTCTATCATGACGCAGCCGTTGCTACAAATATTTTGTTCAGCTGTTCAGTGATTCACTTGTTAATCCCTTTCATGTGTTTTCCAGAATAATTTGTATCTCTGTATAGGTGAAGGCAGTGATAGAATTATGGGGAAGAATAAAATTACCTTCTTTTAGGATTATTTTCCAGCCTCTCCATTTTCTTCTCCCACGCCTCCATGAGCTGGCCATAACGCTGGCACATGAAACCCTCCTGTAAAGATAAATTACAACACCAATTATCATTCATTTATTCACATTTTCTCTACGAAAGGGAAGTGATTGGTGTCTTAATCTAATATGGAATTTTTTTTTTTTTTAATTTTCTCTTAAAAGAGCCGACCATCACAACAAATTAGAAATAAACACATCAATATATGTTTCAACTAGTTTAACCAACATATCATGCAACTTCATTTGAAATAAATCTCTATAGTTCCTAGCACATAACAAATAAGGGAAGGAAATGGTTCACCTTGTTCATAAGGTGCAACACATTTATTTAGTATGAACACAAAAAATAACAGATTGTAAGGAGTGATTTTCTATTCAGCTACAATCTTCATCTTTGTTTGGTTTTTTTTTTTGCATTTGGCTTAAATATGTTCACAGTATAACCTGCATATATAATTTAGAAAAGAATAAATAAAAAATCTTAGCAGAAACTGACAAACGCAATTGTTCGAGAATGCCCCAAAAGCCAAAGTCATCCAATGCACGTAACTCTAAACTTAATTGAACTAGTTTCAATATAGTTCAATAATTAACTTACCCTCGTTTTCCGGGCTTGGTTTTGCTTCCTGAAATAGAGTATAAGCCTGCGCTTCATCTCCATATTCCTGAAAATAAAACAAATGAAATGATTTTAATCTGGTCTGCAACTCATGCAGGTGAGCTCACCTATCTTATTGTTGAAAAAGGTATCTCAAGAAACTTTAGCACTTTCAAATGTACCATGAAAATGTTGTGGGGGGGGGGGGGAATTATAGCAAAATAATTAAAAAACAACAACATATTTTGCCTGTCAAAATCTTGCAGCACATAACATATAAATTGCGAACACATGAACTGCTAATACTAAAATTGCATGTGCATGAAAAAAGGATTTGGAACAATTATATCTCCAACATTTTCATTCCATTCATTATCAATAATCTATGACTCTGGGCTGAAAAGAATTCTTTCAAAATTGTTCCGCATTGCAATAATGCATCATTTCAGATATGTGTCAAATTCCTCATGAATAAATCATTATTCCAAACAAGATTTTACCATAGGCTTGATTTTTCATGCATAATACATCAACCAATGACATATTCCAGGCATTGTTTTCAAATCAGTTAGATTATTTGAGAAAATGTAATAGAAGCTTCCTCCAGATAATTGCTAATTTTTTAAAAATGAGCTGCCTGATCTCGGTGTACTTTATCTTGTTTCTTATTGATTCTGATTCAGATTGTAAAAAAATATATCCAATATTATATCCTGCTTATAAGATTGTATCCGTTGTGATTGGTCAAGGAGAAGTCATGTGATTAAAAATATTTTCACCATGAAATAAATTGGATATGGCATGACGTCATCCTCGGAATAGTTTTCGTTATGTCAAATATTCTGACGTCATCTTTTACGATAGTGGAGAAATCAACGACGATGAACCGAGACTTAATCTCGTAGATGATGATGATTTGGAGGAATTCATTTCATAGACAGATTACAAGTAGGATATAAATTAGATTATTATTTCGGTTTACTTGTGTAGGATATAAATCAAATATACCATGCACATTTTTCGAAGTACTAGATGAAATTATGGATTCTTCGGTCACCGGCATAGTGACTATTTTCCTCTAGGCTGTGCCCCTCAGAAAATAGTGCTATGCCAGTCACCTCACAATCCATAATTTCAACTAGAACTTCTCAGTGCATGGTATATTTCATTACTGCATAAAACAACATGTTTATGGTGGTTTACTTGAATGTGAATTTTGCATTTATAGCCTCACAGAAATTTCCGCTCAGTCTGATACAAAGACATATGCATTAAACACTATATCATAAATGAAAAATAACAACACGCTAAAATGTCTAACTGGTCCCATAACACAGAAATACATCTGCATGCAAAAATATTGCCTTCTACAGTATCTTATCAAACATAGTACATAGTAAAACATAGTACATTAAACAAAAATCCTTTGCAGTTTTTGGATTACCCCCATTCTGGGCGACTATCCCTTGCTGGCTTATAACCAACTCCTTAGTGAATATTCATTGACACAACATAGAAGTGGGTTAGAGGCATACTCTAGAAGATTTACGGTCTTCTACTGGGATGAAGAGGAAAACACGCTAAAATGTCAAACTGGTCCCAAAACACAATAATATCTGCACACAAAAATATTGGCTTCTAAAGTATGTTATTCTAAAAACATAGTTCATTGAGAAAAACCCTTGGAAGTTTGTGGGTTACGCTATTCTAGTTGACTACCCCTTACAAGCGAATAACCAACCAAATATTCTCTGACACGATGGAGAAGTGGGTTAGGGGCTTACTCTAGAAGATTTACAGTTTTCTACTGGGATGAATAGTAAATATAGATGCCGGCTCACTGGAGTCGGTGATAAAAGCTGATGAATAATGGAGTAGATTTGAGGTTAGAAACTCGACTTCAAGTGGGTTCATCAGTTGTGGTTTTACAAATGGCCTTCCTCTTTCTCTTTTTTTTTCTTCCCCTTTCTCTTTTTTTCTCTTTCTCCCTCTCTCTCTTTCTCTCTCTGTCTATTTTTCTCTTTCTTTCTCCTTTCTTCTTCCACTTTCGTTCTCTGGGATGAGAAGCCCTTTTTCAAAGGGCATGATCAATGTGGTTTCAAAAATGGACTTCCTCCTTTTCCTAATCTTCTTCCTTGTTCTTCATTCCATCTTTTATTCTACTTCTGTCTTCCTCTTCGTTCCTACTGTTCCTTCTATATAATTTTCCTCATTCTCTCTTGTCCTTTCCAATATCTCTTCATATAATTCATATCCTTGACATATCTTTTAACACTGCTTCCATGATTTATAATTTTTTTTTTCTTATCATTTTCTTATATCTATTTCTCTCTCTTTTATTCCTCTTCTCAATTTTTCCTAAAAATGTGCATAATTTTACTTACGTCTTGATATTTTCATGGTACTGTGAGCTATCTGAAGGCTGGTTGTAAATGGGCTGCAGAAGACAAACAAAATCAAACATTATAAACACAAATTCATATAATATGTGTCTCACATAATTGCATCAAATTACAGTTGAACCTCGTGATGAGATCCTTGGACGGAAAAATTACCTCTTTATATTGAAACCTATTTACATCAAGGCTAAAATGCAATAAAATACAAAGAGATGAGACCATATTTAGCAAGACTTTGTTATATCAGTGCTCTCTAAACCATGTTGGACTGTATTAGATTTATCACATTATTTGGAGAACAAATTTTGGATGCGTGGAAAACTGGTGAAATAACAGATTATAAAATCCTTCACCAAAAACTTCAAGAAATCTTCTGCAAAAGTCTGGTCACATACAGGCAATGAATTATTGTATCTTTTTTAATTCAAAATTCTTTGACTTTAGGAACAGAGTTTATATCAATGGATTATTATTACAAACTTCCCAACTTTTTTAAGTATTGCTGAGATGCATCACTATGTGAATTCAGTGTTCACCTCTCAAGTGAACAACTTCATGTTTTTATTCTCATACATTCTCCCATGATAACGCATTTGGCTCCGTTGTTTGGATATTCCCCTTCTAAATTCTACCCAAATAAATAGTTCAAATGTTTGACAGGTCTTAAACAAGAATGACAAAGAGCACTCACCAGTTTGTTCATCGTTCCCAAGTTGTCAATGACCTCATGGGCTGCTTCAGCTTTCCTCTGAAATATTCAATCATCAGAAATGATTATTCATTCAATGTGAAAGGGGAAATTCTGCACAAGATGCACAGTCCATAGCTGCCGATTTTAATGCATCCTTTCAAACTAATACACTTCAGAAAATGTTGATATCAGCGAAATTATCTTAACATTACAGAATCATCGATATACACTGGACTTATATACAGGAAAAACTGTCTTAGCAGTCACCTGTCTGTAGTGACCACTTGTCTACAGTGGCCACCGAAATTTGTTACCTTCGTGTGAAATGTGTATAGAACCTCTCTATAGAGGTTACCTGTCTACAGTGGCCACTTTTTCTGTTTCCCTTGGGTGGCCATCAGACAGATTTAACTGTACAATACTTCTTATTATTAACTGGCATAGAGGAGTGTTCATCCTTCTCACATTTGAATACATACATGTGACGGTAGAAAAAATTCCGAACATACTTCATTGAAACATTTCCATTCCCTTTTCTCTTCCCTTTCTTTCCTTGAACCCCACCCTTTTTAGGTAAAATATCCAAAATAAGTTACAGAACCACACTCAAAATGGTGTTCCTACAAAGTTGCAATCAATTGTACATCAACTGCAAATCAGTTGCGATTGAAACAGGTCTTGTCAATTTTGCACTGTCAGCGTATTTGTCAGGAAATGCATGATCAACTGCAAACTGCTCGGACACTCGAACAACATCCCCTTGCAACACAATTTAGATCAATAGCAAGTTGTAGCTGATCAGCTCGCATCAATCTAAATCCTCTTTTTATAAGAGCGCAGACTGTGTGCAAATGAATATATTTGTATCAATTTGCAGTTAATTTGCAGTCGATTTGCAGTTGGTAGCAACACCCTCATTGACAGATAGACATCAATCTGTGGTTTATCAAAGTGTACGCAAAATTGCAATGATTTCCATACCTTGTTTTCTGCATAGATAATCTGTATAATATTCTGTTGCTTGGGTTCACTTCCTGATGCTGGTGATAAGGGCTTGTCAGCATCCAATGGCCGGGCAGCTCTCTGCTCTAGCTCTTGCTGTAATTCAAATGGAGAGAGAAAATGAAATATTGTCATTTGATGAATCACAACATATTTCATCCGGCTTTCCCCAAAACATAGTTTATGATCTCACAATTCCCTCTGCAAAAAACAATCTTTTCCTCAGTTATCATTCCCTTTTCCTCCCTCCTTTCAAATCACAAAATCTTGCCTCTTCCACTTCAACATTCAGTTTCTTTTTCAAATTCTTCTGTACCTTCACATCTTTTTTTCAGTTATACATGACAATCCAATCTATGAATCAACTGTGATCTTTCTTTCAATTATTGACCTTCATAATGTTTCATGAATGTATATGAAATGGGAGGGTACTAAAATTCCCAAATGCATTTTTACCTTCGTTACGGTATAACTTTGTTATCATTGACCCAAAACTGAACACACACTCCCTCCTAAATTACCTGTTTTTTCTTGAGTTTGGTGATCTGCGACTCCACCTTTATAATCTCCCTATCCACCTTCTCCATGGACTGGATCAGGCCCTCCTTCGAGATCTTGTTATTCGTCTCCTGGTCACATGGAGTCGGAGATATATTCTCCACCTTTGGCACGAATGTTGGCTCCTGCAACGAAATCCAAAGCAAAAAAATATTACTGATGAATCCTGTCAAGGATACTGTATCTTCTCAATGCATTTTTTTAATAATTAATAATGTTAATAATTTGCGTGGATTTAATTTCGCTTCTTTGTTTAACTTCATTGCTCGATTGCTCTATTCAAGTACATTATGGCCGTGTTCTTCCAAGAGGTACAGAATGAACATCAATCCGCATAGATACAACATCGTCACAAAATTATGGAATCAATGTGGGGCTTGAATGTAATAAAATTCAAACAAACAACATAAAACATCATTGACATCTGATATTTTATAATCAATATGATTGTTTTTCTTCAAAATCCACGTATCACTGAGGTATGTGATGAATTTCAGTTTTCTAATCAATGTGCACCAAATAAACATTACAGTCATGGTTTTACTGATCACAAGAAATATACATATGACACTTAATGAATGGGAAGGATTTTAATATCATAAACTTTTCTAAATTATTTAAACCAGAACCTATTCACCCTACCCATAAGCTTTCAAAAACAAATAATATAATTGACCCCATCCACCGTCTTCATGAACTTTCACAATGAAAGATGGGCAGGTGGAATCTCCTTTCCCAATCCTCTATTCTTCAAGTAAAATAAAAATCTAAAAAAAGGATGTATACATGTGTTTCTCAGACTTCCTGTCTCTTTCTCCACCTCTCTAGGCAGAAAACGGGAATGGAAACATAACCTTGGGGTCACTCATACACCATGAGATGAATAAAAGTTTTTGTGTGACATGAATACATGCCACCTGCAAACCTGCATTCTTCGTTCTGAGCACTTGCCAACTTTCAGATAGATGACTTTGTAAAAAAGATAACCAAGGACAAACTTTCAATAGCAGCCTTAGCTTTACGCTTGTTTGAAGGAAGTTGACATAATAGGTGAAAACTCTGGGTCAAAAACATTGAAGAAATATGTGGAGAGTTCATCAAAACCCACAAAAAAATACATAATTACATCATGCAAAAGCAAAAGCATAAAAAGCAACCAAAAGTGTGCTACATATCAGAAAGTAAACAGACTATTGTACTCATTTCCTGTGGAGCAGAGAAGCCAAAATGGATCAGTTTGGTTGAAACATAGCATTTCCCAATACTCTAGGAAACGCGACCCGACCTAGCGACTGTTTCCTCTCTGCATGTACTTATAGAATAAACTTTCAATAGCCTGTAGGAACAGGCTTGATATTATTTTTGTGTGTATCTTAGGTGAAGACGATCACCTGTTTCTTGTTGGTTTGTCAGGAAATGTTACTTTAACACAAGGTGAAATGGAAAGCCAAGGTGAACAGGTACAAGTCTTAGATTTTGTATAAAAAAATAATAATAATAATTTCAAATGATTAGGATTGTTCCTATGGGCTATGATCTGGGATAGACCTTTCAATCTATGAGAAAATGGGGAATAATTCTACAGTTCATACTTGATAGCAGTTTTAGGGGGTGTTGTTCAAAATCAACTGCAAATCAACTGCAACTTTGCAAATTGTAAAGCGCATTTTCATTCGCTCACGGTATGCGCATTTAACAAGAAGCCTGTGAAACAATGATTTTGGTTGGCACGTTCCGATCAACTGCAACTTGTGATCAATGGCAACTTTTGAACAACACCCTCTTAGACAGTGAGGAAACAATTTCAACACTTTACTGTACAAGAATATGTCAAAAATTCTCTTGTGTAGTAATCATGCTAAAATGCAAAGTAAATTGTGATGCAATACAAAAAAATATACCACGGAAAATAAGAAGTGAAAACTAATACGATATAAGTAGATCATGACAAATTGTGAACGTTTGTCCCTGTTTTTTGGTAAATCAAAATATAGATTGAAGTTGTGCGAGTACTGTAGGCTAAAAGCCAATATTTTAGTGTAGCTAAATCTTAGAGATTTCCCTGAATTAAAACGTATTTATAAATCATAATGACACAACATTTTGATTTTCACGTTTTGAGTGAAAAATTTAGCAAATTCCTGGTCGCAAAATAAGCGAAAATTAAACCCCAGCAAAAATTTCAGTTCAATACAAGTTATATGTATTTTTCCCTGCCAACAAGACTAAGAGTACACTAGCTTTGCTCTGCATGTTTTCCTGTGACTGTTCCTGTCCCAAAAGTACTGCAACCTGGTGCATCGATTGTTTTTTTGTTCTAACTTTGGTAAACAATATTACTCTCATTCACCAATGCTGTTCATTCTTTTACTTTCGATACTCCATTGTAAGACATTCTAAACCTTTTTTCCTGTTATTCAGTTAGTATACAAAAAGCAGAATTTATAGAATGGTTGGGAACTCTTGGAATTCATGGCCTGGGAAATATCTTTCTCAATAGACTGGTTTACTACTCGATGCAGATTTTATAAGCATTCCATACACAAAGATAATTCTAGACAAACCCAAAAGCTTGCCTAAGGCTTTCCCCAACATAGCAACAAGAAAAACAGGCAAATTGGATTCCAAATATTGTAATCCGAATCTTCCTCATAGGTTTACAACACCACGAAACTACATTTGTTGGCAAGAAACATGCATTAATTTGAATTTATTATTAAAATGCCTATTTCTCCCACTCTTATGAGAAGATATTTAGTTTAAGCTGTTTTGGCGCTCACAATCTACTTTCTACACTAATGAATATCCAAGATTGCATCAATGGCAATATATTTAAAAAATTCCTAATCTTAGCAACAATACGAGTTACCGACATGGCAGCCACTCCGAAATATGCACGATAGAAATCAAAATATGAATCATCTTAGAGCCGAGCAAAATGGTTCAAGTAAGAAAGCATATTTGGGTACTGTCATCATGCTTTCTCTCTAAGAAAATATTTGGTTCAGCTGTTTAGTGATTCACATTTTAATTTCTATCCTCATGGCACCGCTGAATCAATAAGCCACTTTCGTAATGTATTCAAATTTTATGCACGCTTCTTTGTCAAACACACAATGACAAAATATTTGTACACATGATATAGTATAATCCTATTTTAATAGAAGGAATGTGGATAGCAGGCAGTGTTTGTTGCTAGGTTGGTCAAGCTACAATGTTTGTCCAACCTCGCAACGTTAATGTATGCAAGTAGCGTTCTGACCATTGAATTCTCATTATCTTCTGGTAGCTGAATACATACTTTGTCTTGGGGAAAGCGTAAATATTTATTTATTCATTTATATTTATTTACTTCAACATCTTTTTACAGGATAACATGTTGAGATCAGAACTGTTTTTCAACAAGGTCCTGCAGTACATAAAATAAGTTACATATTACATTTAGAAATTATTAAAAATGGTCAATTAATTACCTTCTTGATCTCCTGTTGCACCGGTATCACCTGTGGATTATTACCCAAGGGCACTGGACGGACAGGCTTATTGAGGTCCATCTCACCNTTGGTTTGTCAGGAAATGTTACTTTAACACAAGGTGAAATGGAAAGCCAAGGTTAACAGGTACAAAGCTTAGATTTTGTCTTTAAAAATATATATATTAATAATAATTTCAAATGATAGAGATTGTTCTTTTCAACTATGATCTGAGATAGACCTTTTATTCTATGAGAAAACAGGGAATAATTTAACATTTCACGGTTTGAATGATCATTGTACACATTATAATGAGTGGAAAATGTTGCAAATTCATGGTCGCGAAATAAGCGAAAATAAAACCCAGGCAAAAATTACAATTCATACGATTAAGAGGCAATTGATGAGTTGTACGGATTTTCTCCTGCAAAGAGAACACTGGCTTTGCTCTGCTTGCTTTCCTGTGACTGTTCCTGTCCCAAAAGTACTGCAACCTGGTGCATCAATTATTTTCTGTTCTGATTGTGGTAAACAACGTTTACCGTCCCCTGGACTTGAAGAATGCTGCTACTACAACCTCATTCAAGACTAATCTAAAAACTTATCTGTTTAACATTATTAATTTCTTTGTTTCCATTTTTGTAAATGTTGTTATGTCTCCTGGTTTGAAATCATGTAGCTCATTCAAGCACCTTGAGCATTTAATCAAAATGGATAATGGCGCTCTATAAATCTCATGTATTATTATTCATATTATCATACAGGGAATAATTTTCTTGGTATCGCATTGCAATTTGCTATGCATTTTAGCATGATTGCTATGCACACAATGTTTTGTTTAGTTTAACTTTTTCACATAGAAATGTACAGAAAAGTGTTGAAAATGTTCCTCGATCTCTAAAACTGCTTAATCAAAAATGAAAAGTAAAATTATTCTCTCTGATAATACTAGTATTCAGCATTACTGTTACCAAAATATGCACGATAGAAATCAAAATATGAATCATCTTAATAGAGCCAAGCAAAATGGTTTCTCAAGAAAGAAATCTTATTTGGGTTCTGTCATCATGCTTTCTCTTTAACGAAAATATTTGGTTCAGCTGTTTAGTGATTCACATTTTAATTTATATCCCCATAGAATCGCTGAATCAATAAGCCACTTTCATAATGTACTCAAATTTTATGCACGCTTCTTTGTCAAATGCACAAAATGTGAATAGCAAGCAATAGTTGTTGCTAGGTTGGTCAAGCTACAATGTTTGTCCAACCTAGCAACGTTAATGTATGCAAGTAGCATTCTGACCATTGAATTCTCATCATCTTCTGGTAGCTGAATACAAACTTTGTCTTGGGGCAAGCGTAAATATCTATTTATTTATTTATATTTATTTATTTCAACATCTTTTTACAGGATAACATGTTGAGATAAAAACTGTTTTCAACAAGGTCCTGCAGTACATAAAATAAGTTATATATTACAATAAAAAAAATCATTAACAATGGTCTATTAATTACCTTCTTGATCTCCTGTTGCACCGGTATCACCTGTGGACTGTTACCCAAGGGCACGGGACGGACAGGCTTATTAAGGTCCATCTCACCCATTGTCAAGCGAGGGCGCTTTGGAGCTACTACCTCCGCGGCCAATGCCTGCTGGCTACCCGATGCTCTGACTGGTTCAAACTGGCGATGGTAGACAATTCCCCTGAGATAAGAAAGATATTTGAGTTTATTTCCATGTTTGACATATTTTAATTAATCAAATTCATTTCTTTTCATATTTGAGAGATAAAATATATAGGCAAAATCTTAAACTTGATAATATTTACTGATCCAATAGTACAAAAGAAAAGAAGTAAAATAAAATAGTTAAATTTCACTAATTAATAAGTAAAATTCATAACTGACAGCAAATTTAGCACAAAGTGGATGTAAAAAATCTATAGCAGGAAAAAAGAATAATTATTTGACAGAATAATTGATTGTGTGGCAGATCCAAACTATTACATTTATGATGATAGATATAATTTACTCAAGATTGTCGCCAACGGCCCACAAAGGGGTGCACACGCAATACTGCTGTGTTAAGCTACCCGGAGGCTATGAAAAAAATCATAGGCTGTACCGGGTGGGACTCGAACCCACGACCTCTGGATT
>BQKZ01000013.1:5228-33231 GCA_036244855.1 Temnopleurus reevesii
TATTGTTATAACGTATGTAATGCATGTCTCGACTGTTACCTTATCATATTGTATTGTTTTCAAGAATTCATTTCAAATTGAGACAATACAATGGATGTATCTGCACTATGTAAAAAAAAAAGAAGTTATTTCCCTACTTGAAAGTATAACTTATTAGACGGGATGTCCATTTTAGCACCATGAACCAACTTGAGCAATAAGGCATGGACCTTAAAAATTTCGTTTCAATGCCGATCTTCAGACCCCAACTCACATACGGTAACCATCAGGGATGTGATAAAATTGGTTCTCACTGCGAACCTAGCTTTGAAGAACAACAAAACACCTGGCAATAATGGTTTTCCCTCTGAGTTTTAAAGTTTTTCTTTAAACATGTATGATCTGGGTATTTTTTCAAGTACAAGTTTATTCCACAAGCTCACAAATAATAGTATAATATATGTAAAGAAACGAAATAAAACAATACATGCGTGTAAAATAGAAGCTAATTATGACGACATACAAAGATATTAGTATTATAGTATGGAATTCGTTTCCTGATAATCTCAAACATTGTCCAACATTGTTATCCTTTGAACGTAAATATAAGATTTTTCTCCTCAGCCCTCTCCGCCCTATTGTTTGTCTTGTTTTGTTTTGTTTGGTTTTGGTCACTATTTCATGTAATGATTTTCATAATAATTTTCAATAATTCCTATTTGTTATAACATATTTATTTCATTATAGCACTGATAATATGTAATCATTTCATTATAAGTTTTGTTTGCTTGTTCATGGGGATAGGTCGAGGAGGCTCGACCAACTCAAAAGGGGAACCAACCCCTGGAATTGTCGTGTTCTCATTAAAAAAAAATGAAGAAAAATCAATGAAACTGTGAAAATTCACAGAAAAATAACGATCACTGCTGCTGATCCGTGCTATCGGTAACATTGACGGAATCTGTGACTTCATGTCGGACAACTCCTCATTCACTTATAGATCTTATAGAATTTTTAAAAATTGAACAATATAACATTTTACCGTAAGTGTTAAACGTGATTCTTCTCAAAATACATGCAGAATCGATAAAGGAAACGTTTTCCTGACATTTCCGAACAAAGATAAAAATATGAAATTCTGTGTACAGAGTGAATGAGGAGTAGTCCGATTTGACGTCACGGATTTCATCGGTGTTGCCGATCGCACGGATCCCCATTGGCCGCAGTGATCGTCGTATCTCTGTGATTTTGAAAATTCATAACTTTTGAACAAATTGTCCGATTTGCTCCAAATTTTCAGTTTGTTCTTATGATTTTTGTATTCACTCCAGTGGTTGGTTCCCCTTTAGATAACATATCTCTGATATATATACTGTTAATGTCAATATTTTAGGGTACATGTAAAGCGCCTTGAGCACTCAGCAGAGTGGATACGTGCGCTATATAAATTGCAGCTATTACTATTGTATTATTACATAAATCTTAGAAAATTCATTGAATTATAGACAATTATAGCATTTAATAATTGAAATAATTCTTGCCGTATATCCCAACAAGGATAAACACTGATTATAGCATTTGTTATTTTCACGTTTTGGAAAATCATGGTACACAATGATTATGGGCAATTTAATGAGTGAAAATTTCAATGAATTCGCATTTGCGATATTTGAAAAAGTAAAACCCCTGCAAAAATTTCGGCCTATACAGTATAGTAGGGGTAACAAGCATATCAACCAATCATTTCAGTCTCTCTCAAACGCTCTTCATAAACCAAAATCAAGACTACCTCCAACAGCTACTACATTTTGTTACAATGTTTTATTCAGGTTGTTCTGTGAAGTGTATCAATGTAGTTCTATCTTGAACAATACAATTTCAGGATACCTCCCAATGCTGTAAGAATATATATCTTGCGCCTTTCAGACTAATACAGTGACATGATTTAATTCATTTCATCATTTCAATATTGGTAATTATAAGCATATATACATGTATATATTATACACAATTTACTTTAGCTTAGGGAGATACTGAAGCTTTGGCATAATGAGGTATTACTAAACACATGCATATATATATAATATATATATGTTGTATAAAGGGTATACAGTACATACATTCTATCTAAGGTTTACATAAATATTTCTAAATATTATAATAGTTAAATTGAACAAAAACATGAGTTACTTTGATAATTTCATACATTTTGAACTAATATGAACTTACAAAAACGTTGCTATTTGAATGTGTTTTATTGACAATAACCATCTACAGTATAAGTTCACCTACATGCATTGTGAATGTTAAGATAATAATGCAAAGAGGTAATATCGTTATCATATAATTGAGCTTGTCAATTCCCAATAAAGTCAAACCTGTCCACAGAGGCCACCCCAGGGGAAACAGAAAAAATGGCCACTGTAGACAGGTTTCATAACATGCATTTTCACCAGGAGGGAATCAATTAAAGTGGCCACTATAGACAGTGGCCACTATAGACAGGTTTGACTGTACTTTGCTGCACAATTCGTCTTTCCATGTTATTGTGATCATTTCATATCGCTTAATAAATAACAATAAATAATGAAAAGATACATTAGTCATCAACTACAGCATCTCACCTAATTCAAAATTCATGATCATTTCCTATGAATATATTTCTATCCGCAGATCTTTTTTCCAAAATTCATCAAAAAACATGGAACCGTTGAATGATAATGCCATAGTAACAATCACATGAAGTTGTAGAGATATAGAACGCATATCTCAATAGAATGTGTAAGCTATGTCAGGGTTTCTTCATTTACATAAAATGAATAGCAAACATTGGTTATTAGTATTATTTACATCTGTCATAAAAAAATTCTTAGCCAGTGATTAGTCTAAATCCCTTCACGTGACTATTGATAACTCAAACCGGCATTGAAATTGCCTGAAATGTGACGTCATCCGTATATAGTTCGAAACTCTCTAAGGCTTCACGGATGAACTATTGACAGTTTCATGAGTTGTAACGTAATAAAACGGTGTGCGCTGTTTATGTTTTGTGCCAAATCTGATGAATGCGACAACTGTGCGTATGCATAGTGTACTGATACTGGTTGACATATTTGTGCGAAGGCGAGGCTGCCTAATTTTGATGTGTGCCAGTGTTCACTTCCTCATTTCCTGTTTGGATCAATTATTTACAAAATAATTCATTGACAAAATGAAAATTTAGTCTAACATCATGACTAATTTTGTCTGTGTTATCGATGACGGATAAAAACCGAATATCAACTGCCTTCAGATGGGTTTAGTGAAACCATCATCCCCACAATCACGCCGATAAGGCTATCAACCTCTGGAGATCGCCTACAGGATGATAGCCTCTTGGGGTGACTTTGGGAACACTAGTTCCCACTACACCATCTGGCGGCCGTCAATAATCATTTACCATGTAAAAAAATAAATCCCTATGGTATACTGTTGACATATTGGTTACATAGACCGGTAAAGAAATTGGCATGAGCAATGCTCATAACATATTTACCAGAATGCATAATTATGCTAAGAACAAGATATAACTGTAAAAATTAAGTTGGCAGTCAAATCAATGCTCCTTTATAATGCTATTCAAATTGGAACCAGGTTGTGATTGTTGTGTCCACAAAGTTCAAGCAATTCCTATATACTTAAAGGCCATGAGCACAAAACCAATACGGGAATTGTTTTAAAATAGATAATTCTATTAAATTAGAAAAGAATAATAAAAATGAAGATGGCTTGAATGAAATCCATGATGTTCATAGAGAGAATCAAAATGGCCCTTGCTAGATACTAGAGTCAAGGTACCAGTACTGATATCATATTTCAGGATGTAAATTTCTGAGATTTACAATCCAGAAAAGTGCTTTCTGTGTCATCAATTCGTTACAATTTGTGAAAAACTGCGTTATGCCATGAATGAACCTTGAACAATCACAATTTAAAATGAAATCATATCATAAATTAGAAAAAGAGCTTATAAGGACAATGGACATTGGAAAGAATGTTATTTTGTAAGCTACACTGTATGTATGGAACTCATCAGAGCTATCAATGTTTTTTTTTTTCCCTCTCATTTCTTAGGCAAAAATATAAGCCTCAGTCATCAGTTACCTCAGAGCTGTTCATATTTTTCTTATTCTTCTTGTCATAGTGATATTAAAAAAACTTTTTAACCATTTTTTATTCTTATATTGCTTGGATCTTTCTCAATGTTGCAGATATGGCTATTTCGGTGACAAACATTTTTTTTTATACAATGGCAAATATAATGACATATTTGCAACAGAATAATCAACTATACATTAATAAGAATCTTAACAGTAGAAACACAGTTTCCTTAATCAATAAAATAAACTCATATAAACCTCCATTAATCAGAAAGTAAATATTTATCTTATATTTTGAGATAATTTACACTTACATGTACAATCATCATCCACAGATTACACTAGAATGGTAGATAAAAAGAGCTGGACATCAGACTAAGTTGCTATTCCCAGGTTATAACCCAATGCAATCGACCATACAATGTCAGGAAATCATCTGATCAAAGTCACAAAATATTAATTTCAGGTTAATAAAGCATTATGCAATTGCAATTGTCAAAATGTATACTAAAAATGTAACAAATGATTCAATTGCAAAAAAAAAAATCCATTCCACAGAAATAATGCCCTTCAGCTCCATGAAATGGTGGTAGAGGCATAAAAAGGATAAATAACTAATAACTGAGAGGATAGTGGGAGTAATAATACTGTTTTTTAGATTGTCCAGTGCTCAGTCTTTGCTGTCATACACCTACAGTTAAGCCAATAAGAGGAAGGTACCGTTTACCTGTTTTCCCATCAGGATTGTACATGTACATAAAAACAGGTAAATGTGTGATTCATCGTTCGGCGTAACTGTCTTTGCATACATTTTTTTCAGTTATGAGAATTCCTATATAAGCACATTTTAATTAACCAGGTCCATGGGTTACACTGTTATAGCAGGCTTCTCATTCTATCAAGTTGAAAACAAACTAGAAGAATAACCTTCATAATTAAAAAAAACTTCTTACCTCAGACCTCATAGTCCCTAAATATATCAAGATCAAGTATAACTATATGCAAGGTTTGAAGCTGATGCATCAAAAACATTGATGAGTTATCAAATGAATGGGCCAGGTCCATGTTGGTTTACTACCTTTAAGGTCACAATTCCCACATCTACGCAGATCATTGTGTCATTTTGTGTACATGACAGGAAGAGACCATCACCATCGAATACAATAATAACTATTCCCATTATCTAACTTAAGACAAATTTTGTTGGAGCTGATTAATTCAATAAGCAGTAAACTAGAAAGCTTTCCATCTACAGCTTTAACGCACACACGCATAGTGATATAGCTGTATCAACGATTGCCCAGAGTACTCAGCGCATGATACTAATGTCAATCACCTGAAGGTAGGATGCTATGTCATAATAAAACATTTTGAAACCAGACCAAGCTCCGCCGAGTCAAAGAGCTATACCCAATCAAAAACCCAACGGTTTCTATGTACACGTATTGAATCAGAAGCCTGCGCTAGGCAATCTGACCAGACATCCCATGAACCGGTGTTTATGTGCAAATTGCCTGAAGCTCACTTGTTTAGAGCCAATTATGAGAGCTTTCCATGGGACACTTATTGAGTGCATGTGAAAGGGTTGATTGTCATGTAAGGTTTATTTATTTAGGGGTTCTCAAAGGAGAAAAATTTTAACAGCACATTAACTATGGAATGATCATGAATAAATAAGGAATAAGTAAATTAGCGTTTGACATCACAGTTCTCTAGCCTTGTGTCTACCCATAGATTTTTAGTATGGCAGCTTCAGCCGTTTATGAGTTAAAGCCCAAAACTGTTAAAGCCCAAGTATAATTTTGGTAAAGATTAAGACATTTAAATAGTCATTTTGATAAATCATACTGCTCACATTGTATTCCTAATGTATTCTATATTAATGTCTGTATTTACGTGTCTTCACCAGCATTTGGTTTGAGAGGGTTGGGATGGAAAAACTGCGGGTTTTGGAGATTAAGTTCTACTCTTCCATGCCCTGGCAGCCCTCTCAAACCAACTGCTGGTCTTAATTAATTATTCATTTACCTAGTTCTTTTATCTTTGTATCCTTTACTTATACTGCAATTGTTTTGTTTTGAATTTGCCGAATAAATAATAATAATAATAATAATAATGTGAAATTTACAGGATGCTTAAAAGGGCATACATATCTTACACACAATTTGAGACCACTGCTCAATTTTTTACAAACTGATTCTTATCAAAAATTTGAATTTGACCATTGAATCATATTTAGCACCCTCTCTTGGTAATAACAATATCTTGTTTGTTAGTGGTCATGTGCAAGGTTTTTTTTTCCAAAATTTGACAAAAGAATGATAGAGAGGTATACATAAAAATTAAATTCTGACATTTTCAGCTAATTCTGTGCATGAGGAGGTGTCCTTTATCAAGAAAGAAAATATTGATCCAGTCTCAGGGAACCCGAGACTAAGGTATTACGCACATTTTAGGTTATAACTTTACTCATTCATTTTCTCACAATCTTTTGTGCAAAATGTTCAAAGATACTTTATTTCATTTCATTCAGATTTGAGGACACAATTTTGGGACAAAAATATTTGCTTTTACCAAAGCTTTACTTGGGCTTCAATGTTTGTCACCAAAATGGAAAAGAATAATGAAAAGAAAAGACCATACCTATTGGACACTGGTGCAATTCACATTTGTATACTCACTGACTTGCAAACAACGAGGTGTGCAAGGCAAGTGATTTAGCATTATGCTTATGTAAAATCTCTTAGAGATTTGAGTGGGGCATAATCATGAGATGATATAGATATTTTTTACTCCTTTCTGAGATTGTTGAGTCTATCTTCTGGCCAGCAAATCAACCTGAAACTAGGGCATCCAGACTTGCAAGAAAGACCTTCCTGGTTCAAGGGGAATAGGCAGGTTTACTTTATAGAGATTCAAATTAATGTGCGTTTCTTGCGAATGAACGTAGTTACGTGGTATTCCTTAAATTGGTTGATAAAAATAAGACAATACTTGGAATACTGTTAGCATACATTACTTGTTGCTATGTCGGGCAAGCCTCAGGCAAGCTTTAGCGTTATCAAGAACAACCTTTGTGTCAGAGATATTCATAAAATTTGCATCTATTAGTAAACCCGCCTATTGACCCAGATGTTTAGACAGGTACTTTAGTTGGAGACCGAGCTTCAACTAAAGCAGCATACCTGTGTGGTAGCATCTAAGCTAGAGAGATGGGAAACTGAAACAGCTCTGTCANTCAGGTTTATTTATTTAGGGGTTCTCAAAGGAGAAAAATTTTAACAGCACATTAACTATGGAATGATCATGAATAAATAAGGAATAAGTAAATTAGCGTTTGACATCACAGTTCTCTAGCCTTGTGTCTACCCATAGATTTTTAGTATGGCAGCTTCAGCCGTTTATGAGTTAAAGCCCAAAACTGTTAAAGCCCAAGTATAATTTTGGTAAAGATTAAGACATTTAAATAGTCATTTTGATAAATCATACTGCTCACATTGTATTCCTAATGTATTCTATATTAATGTCTGTATTTACGTGTCTTCACCAGCATTTGGTTTGAGAGGGTTGGGATGGAAAAACTGCGGGTTTTGGAGATTAAGTTCTACTCTTCCATGCCCTGGCAGCCCTCTCAAACCAACTGCTGGTCTTAATTAATTATTCATTTACCTAGTTCTTTTATCTTTGTATCCTTTACTTATACTGCAATTGTTTTGTTTTGAATTTGCCGAATAAATAATAATAATAATAATAATAATGTGAAATTTACAGGATGCTTAAAAGGGCATACATATCTTACACACAATTTGAGACCACTGCTCAATTTTTTACAAACTGATTCTTATCAAAAATTTGAATTTGACCATTGAATCATATTTAGCACCCTCTCTTGGTAATAACAATATCTTGTTTGTTAGTGGTCATGTGCAAGGTTTTTTTTTCCAAAATTTGACAAAAGAATGATAGAGAGGTATACATAAAAATTAAATTCTGACATTTTCAGCTAATTCTGTGCATGAGGAGGTGTCCTTTATCAAGAAAGAAAATATTGATCCAGTCTCAGGGAACCCGAGACTAAGGTATTACGCACATTTTAGGTTATAACTTTACTCATTCATTTTCTCACAATCTTTTGTGCAAAATGTTCAAAGATACTTTATTTCATTTCATTCAGATTTGAGGACACAATTTTGGGACAAAAATATTTGCTTTTACCAAAGCTTTACTTGGGCTTCAAAGTTTGTCACCAAAATGGAAAAGAATAATGAAAAGAAAAGACCATACCTATTGGACACTGGTGCAATTCACATTTGTATACTCACTGACTTGCAAACAACGAGGTGTGCAAGGCAAGTGATTTAGCATTATGCTTATGTAAAATCTCTTAGAGATTTGAGTGGGGCATAATCATGAGATGATATAGATATTTTTTACTCCTTTCTGAGATTGTTGAGTCTATCTTCTGGCCAGCAAATCAGCCTGAAACTAGGGCATCCAGACTTGCAAGAAAGACCTTCCTGGTTCAAGGGGAATAGGCAGGTTTACTTTATAGAGATTCAAATTAATGTGCGTTTCTTGCGAATGAACGTAGTTACGTGGTATTCCTTAAATTGGTTGATAAAAATAAGACAATACTTGGAATACTGTTAGCATACATTACTTGTTGCTATGTCGGGCAAGCCTCAGGCAAGCTTTAGCGTTATCAAGAACAACCTTTGTGTCAGAGATATTCATAAAATTTGCATCTATTAGTAAACCCGCCTATTGACCCAGATGTTTAGACAGGTACTTTAGTTGGAGACCGAGCTTGAACTAAAGCAGCATACCTGTGTGGTAGCATCTAAGCTAAAGAGATGGGAAACTGAAACAGCTCTGTCAAGGGGTATTGATGTGATATCTGGCAAGAGGGCATTGATGAATCCCCTGGCCCTTGATATGTCAGTTAGGGTACCAACCCAGCTAACTCACTACCACCTACTAGGGGACACATATTTTGGCCCCAAATCCTTTACAATATAAAGACTATTGATCTGAATAAGCTAGAGATAATTTCAAAAAATGGGAAATTTCCTGTACTCTATGAAGGGAGAGTTGATCATATATGATGTCATTAGTTTGTAATACTGTTTTGCAGAGTTAAGAGTAATTGACCTGAAATAAAATTGAGCAGGAGTTCATTATTCCTTCATATATTTTTATAATACTTTTTTAATATGCTGTTAAAATTATTCCCCACTTCATTAAAATATCTTAGGTAGACTTCCGTTTTAGATAAAGCCATTTGTATGTTTATAATGACACATGTTGACCTTTGGCCTCACGATTCCCAAACCGAATAAAGCCATTTTTGTACATCTGGACGGATGGGGAAATAATAGGTCGAAAACACAAGCTTTGGTGGGTAGATACATAATAAATAATTGCAAATAAAAAAGCACAATAACATTAATAGTCATAATATTTATAGATGAGAAGAACAATGAATATGGTCCACAGATCCCAGTCATAAAAGGAAAGTAAAACTTCTGACTGCAGGGGTCAAATCTTTGCATGCATTTTTCATGATTTTAATGCTCTCGGATGTGTCAAAAATATATAAATGAGTATGTAATACTAATTAATCAAATTTTAAGTCACAATGATAGTAAATCAATCGTCACAGACAGAGTACACTATAAGTATTTTCAATTTGCTTCCTATGAAAAATCAAACATAAAATGAAGGAATCCAACTGAAATGCCAGAGACGATGAGAAGCACGGCAGTGGATGCTACAACCCTCCATACAACACCCTGTAGGTATCTCATGCCCCAGTCATGTACATAACCAGGATTACGTCGAGATGCTAGGAAGTCCACCTGGTTGCGATTGTTCTGGTAGCCCATTCGGTACCACGGAGGAAGATTAGACTTGCCTGGTAGTGGAAAGGACCTACTCAAGGTTCGCTGCTCCATCTGGTGACGATTCCAAAACTGCCGAGGGAAGAGCTGCTTCACGGCAGATGTTAGTTCTGTGTTTAGAACAAAGCATTTATAGGAGATAATACTGTCAAATTTTATATCATCAAAACAAGCTTTTACTTCAACGCACCCTCTACACAAATCCCTAATCATTTACATTAACAAACAAATTTTTGCATACTGTATTCAAGCAACGAGGAAATCTAGAGCTAAGGGTGCAATGCTTGTAAAATCAGTGATGACTATAATCAAATGAACTATTGAAAATTGTATGTGCATATCATATTTACAGAACAACAGCAATCAAATTTCTTAAAAATTCTTAGAAAAATTAAATTAGTGAGGAATTTATCAAAGGGTATCCTATTTCTTAAAAATCATAGACACCATACTTAATAAAAGGAACACTTCGAAGGTTGCTAATTAGACTGCTTGTTTTCATTCTCCTAAAATACAAATGAATGAATACTGCAAGATAAAAATTATTTCATCATATCAATGCTACATCACAGTCTGAACAATTTCATTGAACAAAATTAGTCCCCACAAAACAGAATGTTTTCTTTAGTAATTAAGCTTTATTTAATTCCATTTTGTTCATACAAACAATACTGTACTGACGATTCTAAAATAGATGTCACAATACAGATTTTTATTAATCAGGAAAAAATAATTCTTCAAATTGCAAACGTCTTTGAAATCAATGTGACATAAAATTATTCTAGTTATGAAAGCTTCAAATCTATTTGAACGTAACACCTTGTTTTATCCAGTAAGCTTTCAAAAAGCAATTATTAAACAATCTTTTCATAAATTGCCTCTAATGAGAAGCAAAGAAAACTAACTATCATGAAGCTTCACATTCCTGATGGTGGTACGGCAGAGAGGACATGGCGTAACTACGGGGTGGAAACGTGCTACCTGTCGAAGGCATGGCTCACAGAAGATGTGTTCACACGGGAAGCAAGTATGGGGCTGGTAATAGATGTCCAAGCACACAGAGCACGTGGTGACCTCTCGAAGTGAACTCCCTGCACAGCGAGGCCCAAGCAGTGAGTACAGACCCGCAGCACTGATATCCTGAATCAAGAAAGCAAAGTCATTATGAACAATATACCCACATTTACATTTGATATCAGATTTGATATAAAAATAATTGATCCTTTCCTTAACATCATAGAATAACAGAATAAATGAGTTGCATCATTTATTTTCAGCTAATCAGTTCCAGGTACGAGAAGCTTAAAAATAAACTTGTGATAGCACCCCCACCTCATGAAACAGAGGTTGAGAGTTTGAATCCTGTAAATAAGAATGAAGAATTATAACTTCTGTTATTCCTAACTGGAAGAATATTTTGCAAGAATAATGAAAAGCATAACTTTGAGAGGGGATTCATTTCCACAACTACAATTCAAATGTTGAGGCTCATTCTATGAATCCTCGACCCCGTACAGTCCAAATTTATGCCTCTGCCATCACACCATCAGAAAGATAATACCTCTTCTCCCATGCCATCAGAAAAAAGAAACATTTTGGGAGATTTCTATAAATATTTGCGCCCTGTGACCTTTGCCCCCTTGAACACAAAATCTTATCAGTTCATCATCACATACCTATACATATTAAAGCCAAATTTGGTCAAAATCCGTTCAACGATTCTGAAGTTATCACGGTAATGAGACTCGGAAGGAAGGACAACCCGAAAATATAATGCCTCAGGCACTACCTAACGGTGGCGGAGGCATTAAAAAAAATCTAGAAATATGCTACTTACAACACTAAAATGAATTTTAATCCCTAGGAAATCATAAATTCTTGTTCATCAGCTATTCTTAAATAAATGACTTCAATTCAAACAATGGCATTTTGTAACATAAAAAAAACATCAACATTCTGTATTCTGATAACTCTAATTTTCAGGCACACTTTCCTTCAATTTCATGAAATGGAAGATCTTGATAATTTCATCCTTCATTAGTCAATCACATACCTGAATGGCTGATTCTTCCTCTGCTCCAAGCGTCTGTCTCTCCAACCATCTTTCATACCTCCTCTGCTTCCTTCTCTCTTTCTTCTTTCTGTTCCTTTCCCTCCTCTGCTCTCTAGGGCTCCATTGCTTTGTAATACTTGGTGTGTTCTCAATCTGCTGATCACCTAATACTACATCATCATCGTCATCAGAATCCCTACCCAGTGAACCTTGGATGGAATGAACAGTTTGAAGTGTCTCTCTGGTTCTCTCAGACTGTTCCGAAGACAGAAGGACAGACGAATAGAGATTTGGGGCAGAACTACCCGAAGGAGATTGACTCCGAGTTCTATCTGAAGAAAATGTACTGCTAATAAGTGGCTGTAGGAATGCTGGGCTATTTTTGAAAATGTTAGCCGAGATTTCTGCTTGTCTAGAATGCGAGATGGTTGTGGAACTAGAAGCAACGTTGGTAGATGATTGAGAAGAGCAATGTCTTATTCTTTCCTCATCGTCATCATAACCAAGCTCATCTGACCTGTTCTCATATTGCCAAGATGTATCTTCTCGCAAATTTTGATTTTGACTTTGGTTTCTGTAAGGACTGAAATTATCACTTGATGTACTTGCTTGGGATGCTATCAATTGGTTTGGAACTTGAGATCCATTGGTATTTGTTATTCTATTGGTGCCTGCGACATATGCAACACTTCTCTCTCTAGAATAATCATGCACAATTGCATTAAAATCATTTCTTGTGTGCCTATTATCTATTCCAAATGGCACACCCTTATCAACAGGAACGGTTCCTTTGCTTATCCTACGACGAACACAGTCTAGATCTACAGACTGAAAACTGAAGTTATTGTGTACAGCTGCTGTAGGAACTCTTCCCACCTTATAGCTGGAAGATGCGGCCTGCTGAGACTGTTCTGATGGACTGCTTGTGCTAACATGGATTGTCTGCTGCTCTACTGTTTGGGGAATAGATGAAGAATTTTGGTTATAAGTTGGGATGGTTACATTGGACAATATCTCCTCATCAGAGGCAGAGGAGAAAGTTTCTGGCAAGAATTGTCTTGAGGTATGATCCGTTTGTAAAGTCAGACCTGAGCTGGAAGGGATGGCTGAATCAGTGTCTGATACCCGAGTGACACTCTCTGCTCCTCTAACTGACATCTCTTCATGTGTTGTAGAGAGTGTTTCATTATGTTCATTGCTCTGACTGATACCTTGTGGGTTTTGAGGCATGGGGCGAATCCTTGCAACGACAGGTGATGATGATTCACAATCCACGCGACTTCTCATGATGTGAATTCGAGATACTTTTGTGCTGCTGACATGGAGCTTGTAGGGTGTGACAAAGTCAAATGAACCAAGGCGACCATGACACTTTGGACAAGACAGCTTTCCCTTCTTCCATTGAAACTGTAGGGAAAATTCAAGAATAATATCAAATCAATATTATAAATCAATCATTTCCAAATTGCAATAAAAAAATCTTGCCAAATACATCCATCAAATATATTCAGAAAGCTATGAATGTTCATGTGTGTAAAACTGAAGATAAGAAGAGTTTAAACCTCGGTTCTTAAGATATAATTTTATCTTAAAAGATTTTTGGTGAACAACTGCAGCCTCTATATATAGATTAGTGAATAAAGATTAACATTACTATAAAACACGATCTAGTGGACCGTCCAACCCCCTTGGAAATTTCCGAAATTCTATGAAAACATAAAGCCTACCCAAGCACAGTGCAGTTTTATAAAATTGACATCAGAAGTACACAATGCATAAAACCCAAGAGAACTATAGCTGCCAGAGTATTTTGCTATGATGTGATTTGCTACTCATTTGGGGCAGTATGTCATCTTACTTGGACAGCTTTGTGGCAGAAGTCAAAGGCATGGGTGAAAATAAACATTGACATTAATAATGATTTCTTTACAAAATTTAATGGAATATGACTGACTGGTATAATGACCATGCTTCATCTTAAATGCACTAGGTTCTTTATTTCAAAATTGTTTAAATATTCCATGTTGCAACTAATTTATATAAATTCAACTGAATAAATGATTAAAATAAGGTGAATAATAGATTAAACAGCCCAATATTCAAATAAAATAAGAGTGAAGCGATAATCAACTCAGGGGGAGGTCACAATTTATTGGTTTTCTATAGTGCGGTGTAAAATGGTAGAATATCAATCTTCAAGTATTCACTGCTTTAAACTGCTGTGATTTTTTCTCATCGCAAATACGACAGATTTTGTGGTCTAAAAATTAGTGTAATTTTATAATTCAAGCATTGCAGGTTGTGCCAAATGATTATTGAAAGTGTTTGGTAGAATTTTAGTTCATTATCTAAAAAAATGATTATGGAACCATAACCAAATATTCAAACTAGTAATGAGCAAACTTGCAGAACAACAAGAACAACAAAACAATATCAGTATATTTTGGAATAGTAAAATTCAAAAAGGCAAACCTTGTCTAAAGTTCGCTGGACCCAAGGTGGTGTGGAATCTTCATTGATAAACCATAGAGGATTAGGGCCAGCTGTGACCTGTCCATACGGTGCTAGTACCCCATTAGATGATCCAATTTGTCCCGTCTTTCCTTGGCCAAAGAGTGAGAAGCTCTTCGCAGGGCCTTGTACACTGTTCGCTACATGCAAGTTCCATGCGGAGCAAGCTGCATTAGGAGCGACTTCAGTTGTCGAAGACTGGTCTATAAGACATTCAGGTAGAGTGCTGACTATTCCTTGATGATGATTTGTACTAGTGTTGAGAACACAGGAGCTGTCAAACAACTGCTGTCTGCAGAGTCTACATCTGTAGGTTACCTTCTCCCCTGCCGTCCTCTCCATCATACATTCCTGCAATGTAAACAAAAGCTACACTGATCAGCGCACTGCACTACTCAAAAAGACGCTTTCTATACCCCTGTGTGGGGTGTAACAACAGAGGTCGGGTTGCTGTCTACAATGCAGGCTTCTCGTAATTGGGTCAAGGCTTTCTTTCCTTTAAAGGCAGCTATAATCCTCAGTTGAACTTTGTGAACTTGGTATTGCTAGGGGTGATTCATCACAGGATACACACCAAGTAAAGGGACAAGTTTGGAGGAAACAGCAACCTTCTTGAATTCATTTACATGAAGATATCAACATCTTGTATGCAAAGCATGGAATGAATACAAAAGTAGTATCAGGCCAACAAAACAGATGTTCATTACATGAATAGAGTCCAAGAATAAACAAAATCATATTTCATGTCACTTACATTTCATAAGCATACATACATGTAGTTTACTCCTTTTTTTTAAATCAAGCTTGGGAATTCTTAAAAGCCTGATGCTCTGAATTGAGCTTACTTTGGTCAACTTTGTACGAGTGAAGTAATGAGCATTCCAAATCCCTTCCAATTCCATAGCCAATTGGCTGTATTGAGTTGAACATTGTATTGAATAGCACTTTCCTTTCAGTTTTTGGGCAGGTCCAAGCTATTTGACTTGTGACGTACGGGACATTCAGAGACTTTTAAGTTGCATAACTTTAAAAATAGAGACACAGCAGGAAATCTTTTCTCAGAGTTTAAGACTTGTTGTGACCTCTTCAAGCAGTCAAAATATTTTTTTCATACGACCGCGATAACATTGTTATTTTTCGATAAATATGCATTGTGACGTACGGGACCAGAGAAAAACAGAATTTTCCAAATTTAAGTTTGCCATCAAAACTCTCTGAATTGGAGTGCATTAGAATTGTCTAATTGTTATGATTTTATGGAGTATCAAGTCAAGTATTGATCAGCATAAATTAAATGAGAAAATTCATTTTCATTATTATGCAATCCCCCAAGATGTAAACAACCGCGTTGTGACGTACGGGACACGTGACGTACGGGACATTTGTCTCTGTGTAAAACGAATGGGGAAAATGAAGTTTGACCAAATTCTGCAATAAACTGGATGTAAACCAAATACAACTAAGTTTTACATATCCTTTTGAGCTAATAACATTTCATTTCATATTTCAGTGCAAAACAACTTTATACAGACAGCTTTTTTTTCTTTTTATTGACATAATTAGCCTTTTTTTAATTAATTGACTTATGTGAACTTTTTGGACAATTGATAAATATATTGCATGATTATGGAATTTTTCTAAATTTGTAGTTAGTGCAGAAATTTCTTATCTTAAAACAATAATTGTCTTTTATTAATCCATAAAATTATAAAAATGATATTTATTATCATATTATATCTTTCATATTAATTAGCAAGAAATAAATATATTAAGAAATTGGTTTTGAGTCAAAGCCTTCCAAGTAAATGATTTCTAATTCAGCTAGGTTATCAATTTCATCAGTTTGCATGTCATTCAATTGTCAATTGTTGACTTAACCACAGAAAAAGGTATATTTAAGCGAAAATGTGATTCACTCATTAAGTCTAACAATTAAAAATAATCAAAATGAATATTAAAACATAGACAAACAGCTAAATACCCACATTGGATCATTTTGCCAACTATGCGGAATACCTGTATCAAATTTCATGTGAAAATATTAAAATTTAGAAAAGGTATTCGTGAATTTAAATGATTGCAATTTTCCCATACATAGTACACAGGATGTCCCGTACGTCACGCACTTGTCCCGTACATCACAAATCTTAATTAACTCATATAATTAGAAATTGCGTTTTATATTTCTTTTTAAGTGCATTTTCTAATGAGTATGAAGGTAAATTAGAACTTTGGAAAGTGTGAAGAAATATCTCTTACCTTTTCCTAATTAAAACTAAAAAAAACATGTTCAAAATCGTGACGTACGGGACACTACCGTGTGGACGGACAGTAATTAACATAATTAATTAATTGTCAAAACCAAAACTTTATCTAAAACTTTCGTCTCTGTTGCTACAACATGTCCTCACAAAAAGATATGCAAATATATAATTTGATGAATCTGCAGATCAATAAATGTAATGTCCCGTACGTCACGCTAATTAATTATTAATGAGAACCATGACCTTGCCATTCGTTAACGATACATTTTCAGGAGAAAATAAATACTGGACAATAAACTTCAGAGTATTAGCTTTAAAACAATGTATAATATGTCATATTTAGATAAGCATGAAATTTTCGCCGTAGAGGGGACATTAGCTTGGACCTGCCCCTTTGCACTTTATTTTTATGAGTTTGGGATTATTTTGCAATGAGTTGACCATGTTACTAGTAGCAGGCATGATAGCCGAGTAGCATAGACACACCTCATCTCTGTGGCTCTTTAGCATGACCATGCCATACACAACTATAGATTGGCCATATGATTTATACATTCAGCATCAAGTATTATCCTTAGTGTCATCTTCTATATGGGTTCGACACTCATGGCTTGCTGTATCATCATCGTGAAAAAATACTTAAAGGGAAACCAACCCCAGGGATTATCATGCTCACATTGAATGAAGAATAATCAGATGATCAACCTGTGAAAATTTGAGCAAAATCAGACAACGCGTTCAAAAGTTATGACTTTTCAAAGTCACAGAGATAGGACGATCCCTACCGCTCATGAGGATCCGTGCGATCAGCAAATTCCACGGAATCCGTGACGTCATGTCGGACAACTGCTCATTCACTCTGTATACAAATTTTCAAATTTTCTCCTTTTTTTCGTAAATGTCAACAAAATGCCAATTTTCGATTAGGGTGTAGCATTTCTGTACTGATTCTGCATGTATTTTGAGAAGAATGATATTGCAACCTTACTCTAAATTTTACATTAATCCATTTTTAAAAATTCTATGTACAAAGTGAATGAGAAGTTGTCCGACATGACGTCACAGATTCCTATAAATTTGCCGATCGCACGGATCCCCATGAGCGATAGGGATCGTCATATATCAGTGACTTTGAAAATTCATAACTTTTGAACGGGTTGTCCGATTTTACTCAAATTTTCACAGTTTGTACATCTGATTTTTCTCCGTCCAATGAGAGCCCGATAATTCCAAAGGCTAGTTCCCCTTTAATCCTATAACAACAACTATTAGTTTGTACTCCCCTAATATATGTCGCATTTTAAAGACTTGGTCTGGGCCAGGAAACTCTTGTGTTGATTGAAAGCAGAAAAATCAGACAAACAGATAAAAAAAAAGTTTAAAGGAAATCACACAAAAAATTACATAACCCAATACATGTAGTTGTAATCAGTCAAATTGGCAACGTAGGGTCACGTGATTATGACGTACATGTATATCATGCACTTCTCTGCAAGCAGTTTATTATTCTTATTGTTTTAAAACCCTCATTTTTCAACCAGGTTATGCAAAAGTTTTTTTTGTCGATACTGTGTATATACATGGGTACAGATACATTTATTGAATCAACGTTTTGAATATTTAAAAAAAAATTAGTGTGACGGATTAAAACGGATTTTAAACAACAAAAAATTACGGACATGAATTGCATGATCCACGTCATAAGCGTGTGACCAAAAGTCACATGTTACGTCCTACTGTGTACAGTAATTAGTGAATTATCACTGTTACTTTATCATTGAAATATTCATAGCTTTCTTATTTCTTGTCGGATTTACTTCAATTTTTTTTTTTTGATCTGTTCGTCTGATTAAAATTAATCAAAGCAAGAGTTTTCTAGCCCAGACCAAGTCTTTAAATGGGGAAGTGTGTACTAACAGAATTTGCCTGTGATGTTTGTCAACTACAAGAACCAGGCTAGCCTGTGTGTAAAAATCAGCATGATCCAATTGTTAGATGAATGAACAAACACAAGAGGAAAATGTCCATTTCTGAATGTCACTAAAGTGCTTTTTTTACTTTAGGATTAACTGAACAAAATGGGAAAGTTCCTAGATGTCTTTTTTTGATATGCTGACTCTATCCTATCAATCTGGGCATTTTTACAGTCAAATTGCAAGAATTATACCGATAGATCAGTTATGGGAGAGATGGCACTTCAGATATTTAACTACTTTGTGAGCTGTGCAAGTAAAAGTATTACAATAATGAAGTTTTTCAATAGCAAATAAGAGCATGTTCAAAGTTTGTTTGAATTAAGTCAACCGAGAAATGGCTTAATTATCATGAACTACAACTGCAAAAAAAAAAAGTATGATATGCATCGCGCTCCCCAACACAGCATCGCTTCACGTACAAAATGAACGCGAACTCACATACTGCACACAATATCACCGGTCACCCCAAAGATCCCAACCGGCTCGGCTGCCCAGCGATTCATTTAGCACTGTAGGACTAATGGCTGATGGGCCTGTTCAAAGCAAAACTACGCCAAAATACATGCAAAAATCTTCTCCTAATTTCGTTCACAGTTATATTTGGGCATTTAAAGCAATTTGTGAATACATCAGCTTGTTTCACATCAAGTTCTGCATCTCGACCATCTCAACGAATCTATACCTTCAACTATGAACTTGCTAACATTTTCAGAAAAAAAACATTTTCACAAAAAAGCAAGCTTAGTCAAAAGCAATTTGTAACACAAGTTTTTTTTTTATGTGTAAAAATAATACAATTCACAAAAGTCATAAGTAAAAAGAATATACAAGAGGTATAGACTTGAAAATTTACACAACTGCCTAGACATCTAGCATTAATATCTTCATATTCAAAATATTTTTCTTGAATAATTTTTTTTCAATCAGTTTGTGACATCCATAACTGTCATAAAATCATGCAACTCAAGCACCTGTGAAAAAAATAATCATGCAGAGAACATGGAAGAAAAGTTAATGAAATATTACCTCAATCTATTCCCAAAACCATATCTTCACAAACTTGTACCAAAATGAATAATTTCTTCAGGATCAATTTTTTGATCAACTAGTGAGTGACCCTTTTTTCATCACAATAGACGTCTGCATATAAATTACAGTGTTCGCACATTCCCCCCGGGTGCATATGGCCGGGACATACACCTGTAGATGAAAAATTCTTATCTCTCCCAAGGGCTACATGTATGTACTACTAACAAACAAGAGTAATTTCCCCTTGAAAATTGGAGATTTTGCAGTCAAATGGAGATGCATTGGGTCAACTTAAAAACAGCTCTAATGTATCACGCTGTGGGGAACTAATAATTCAACGCTACTCTGTAGCAAAAAAAAAATCCAAGATATTACGCTGGTTGATCGGTGTCTCCCATAGAGACATTTTGAGACTGTTCACATAATAATGTACACAAAATGAACGGGGAATTGTTTGTTTAAAAAAATCTTAGATTCTACTATTAAAGTTGTCACCCTCACAGATCCCCACCAGCAACAGGGATTGTGATATCATTCAGAATTTGAAAATACATAACTTTTGACAGATTGTCCAATTTTGCTCAAATTTTCAGTTTGTTTGTTTGATCTGTTTTATCTTCATGCCGATAAAACCACGGTGAGTGATTTTCAATCGAAATCGAGTTGAACACGCCAGTTTGACGACCCAAACTTTCATATTATCAGATAATGAGGGTTGATAGTGAAAGATCAATCTCTGGATCTCTCCAAAGCTGTACTTGGGCTTTAATGACAGCACCACGATTCCAGGGATTGGCTCTCCTTAAAAAAAATAATCAATATTTCCTTGCAAAAGTATTTTCTAAAAGGAAATTTCAAAAGGAAATTTCAAAATGAGATATGGTTTGTAAAAAATGTACTGGTTATCATTGAAAATAATTCTTAACATTTATCAAATATGCCTAGATCTGCAATTCTTACATCATGATTGTTAGTTTCTCACCATATTCATGCATGTATAAAGGCACACAGTCTAAATAACCCAAATCACCTGTTTATCCCCATGTACACCAAAATTGTGAAAATTTTGAGCAAGAAAACCTTCAAATACATACATGTACAGTGAGTGTGTGAATACTGCATTGTACATGTATAAATGTATGGTAAAATGATCAAGAAATTAAATATTAACTCTATATATTATCAATAATGAATGTTTTATATAATGTAGCGCCCATCCTGACCTAGGAGTAAAATCAATTGAATAATTCCATGTTTGCCAAAGTTATTCGAATTCAAGCTTCTCACGCATTGCTCCAACGGAGTTCAAACAATGTCAAGCGGTGGTTTGTAGGCCCTTCAATTCAGCAATTTTCTTTTTTCCGTGAGGTTCACTATGAAAGACAACCTGAAGACACCATAGAAAGATTCTGCGAGCTGACAGACTCACTGCAGCTGCACTGCCTTTGACTTGAACAAGTGAACGGTTTGCTTTTCAAGCTGGAATACTATCACTTAAGAGCAAAAGTAATTAAATGTTTCTACTCTGAAAGTTTAGTTTTCTTACAGACAATGTTATAAATAAAGTCTCTATTTTCAATTTTCTTTCATTTTATTCTTTTATTTTTCTGGGTTGTTTTTATTTCATAGAGGTGAAAAATCACGAAATGTTATTGTTGTTCGGAACATCCCTAAAAAAAACGGACCGCAGAGAGTCTGGTGGGTTGGGACATCGATCTGTCAATCACTATGATGTCATATACAGACATTGCTGAGCAAGAACCGGCGTTTATTCAATTCCTGACTCGGATTTCGAGGAGGATATTGGACAAGAAGGAGAAATTCTAGGGGCACAATCCTACATGTTTAAGTCCTTGGTTTTGATGCAGGACTGGATATGACGTTACATACCCTGTCTGTCGATGGCTATGCCGTAGAGGGGGTATTTTTAGGAGGCGGAGCATAGCTCTCTGACCAAGATAAAAATGTTGATAGAAAATAACTATTTTCAGATAAGTAGCGTATTTCTTGGAAATTGGAATTAGTATGTAAAGACATACGTAATCTTCAATATATCATAATACAGGGTGTCATAAAAATTCCCCTTTAAATGGTTACTCCCCACCCAAAATAACTTGCTTTGATTAAAAGCGCAAAAATTAGACGAACATATAAAAAAAAGTTTGAGCAAGATTGGACAATGAATAAGAAAGTTAAGATTTTTCAAAGGATATTTAAAAATAATTCAAATTAGCAAATTGGCAACTTTGGATCACGTGACATCAAATAGTGATGACGTAGGTTTGTTACTTCTCTACAATTGGCTTATTATTTATAATTGCTTTTTATTCCCTCTTTTTTATCTTTAGAGCAAATTTGTTGATGGATAATGTTCATTATATACAGGGTGAGTCAAAAAAAATGTCCCCCAACTTTGAAGCTGTCCTGTTCGGAATTTGAAATTATTATCCTGAATTTGATGGTATGTCCTGAAAGAGTATTCTCCAACAAACATTTTGGTACCATTTTTATGAGCATTATTGCATGCATGACTGAACAAGAGACGATTGTTCTTGAGGAACAAAATGTAACTTGCGCCAAGTGGCTGGGTGAAGAAAAAAAACAGCCTTTGGTCGTGCGGCAGTTGGACAGATAATGGCAAGCTCAAACAAGCATTTGCAATCGCACGCAAACACACACACACACACCCACACCCCCACACCCCACACATACAAACACACACATACACACACACACACACACACACTCAGAGTAAACCACAAACAAACAAACCCACAAACTGTATACAAAGACGCCCACATACGCGCACAATTCATACACCACACAAATCAACAAATAAACATAATTTGGTGTTTCATCGCAAAAGTCTCTGGCCAAAATTATTTCTTGTAGGGAAGTTTCCAGTATTCACCAATCCATCTCCAGACATATCAGATCGAGCTACGACAGGGTATGGAGGAAGATGCTTATGAGCCTTGGGAAGATGGATGGAATGCTCCATCCAACATGGATCCATCATGCACAACTGTGTATCGTCCGTCAGGAACAGGAGATAAATGAAGGATTTAGCTAAGAGTAAGAGTGGCGGGCACTTAAAGAAGAAACAATTTTTAAATGTTTGATCTTTAAAAACTTTACATAAGCTTTAAGAGATATGCTCTTCATGTTCTTATTCACAGATGTTACAATGTACTGTTTTACAAGTATGTGTGTGTGCGTGTGTACGCGTGTGTGCGTATGTGCGTGGGTGGTTTGGGGGTATGTTGGTGTGTGTGTGTGTGTGTGTGTGTGTGTGTGTGTGTGTGTTTGTGTGTATGTGTTTGTGTGTCTATGCTCAGCGGGTTTTGTGAGACTTTCTCTGGTTACGAAAGAAAACTGAATGGGTATTAAAATTGTCGATAAGCTCTTACCACTTAGATTTTTGCACCTGTGTGTTTGTGTGTGTGTGTGTGTGTGTGTGTGTGTGTGTGTGTGTGTGTGGTTTATGTTTCTGTGTAGGTGTGTATTAGGTGATTTGCTGCATGTGTTTTTGTGTGTGTGCATTTACGTGTGTGTTTGAACGTGCTTCTGTCTGTCCAAGGGACACAAGTTATTTTCATTGTTTTCATCTTCACTCAGCCACTTGGCGCAAGTAAGATTTTATACCTTTAGCAAAGTTGTCTCGTGTGCGGTCATGCGTGCAGAAATTCCAATAAAAATGGTACCAAAATATTCTTTGGAGAATATTCTATCAGGATATACCATGAAATTTGGGATTATAATTTTATGTTTTGAACAGGACGGCATCAAAGTTGGGGGACATTTTTTTTGACTCACTCTGTATATTCAACAATTATGATCAAGGAATATATAGATTAAAAAATAAGTTTTATATGAAATATGAAATGATAAATTGTGGATAAATATGATTTTAAGAAACAATCAATAAGAAAAAGATTTATCAATATAATGAATGTCTTGTTCTATCGATTTCAATTTTGCTATAATTTTTTTGCATAAATATGAAGATTCATATTTTAATAATTATTTTCTTTTATATCATATTGTTTTAGTATAATTTATTATTTTTGTCATTGTAAATCTAGAAGTGAAAAAAATATTCCTTTACCAGAATCTAGAGTGGTAACCGTAAGTTTGCTGTTGTATAAGCGTAATTACAACATAAAATACATATTTCTTATTTAATGTATTATTTATTTAAATAATATTAATCTATACAATTTTGTTATGTCATCTTTGTGAACAATATTTCAGAAGTTATAATCAATAATATATATTCGACTGTATGAATTCGTAGAGAAAAGGAACTATTTTTGTGTCAAATGGCTAAAAAGGAAAAATTATATAATACACTTATTCCAGAGAAGTGACGAACCGACGTCATCAACACGTCATGTCACGTGACCCAAAGTTGCCAATTGGCTAAAAATATGACTGTTTTAAAAATCTTTAGATATATTTCAAATATTCATAACTTTCTTATTTGTAGTCCGTTTTTGCTCAAACTTGTTTTGATCTGTGTCTGATTTTTGCGCTTTCAATCAAAGCAAATTTTTGGCGTGGAGTCCTCAAAATTTCAGCTCCATAATAAATGATCATAAAATGAACTTGAAATATTAGATTTTGTGGCTTATGAAAGAGCAAAACTGCGTAAGGGGCCGGACACTGGTGCAAATACAGTATGCTGCATTTTCTACACAATTCTTCTGCTGTGGCCAGGAAATCTTGGCGTCGTTGCTTTTTTCACACACAAGTTATAGCCATAGAACTTGTCTCATTTTAAAAGAAGAGTCTACGCCAAAATAATAATTTTTTAACAGAAGCAGAAAAAATTGGTGACTAAAACAAAAAAAAGCTTGAAGAAAATCGGACAAGTAATAAAAAAAGTTATGAAGTTTTAAAGATTTGAAAAAATGGGCAAATCAATGGAAATTTCCAGAGATGTTGCCAATTTGATGACATCATGGGTGCACAACTAACCAGAGTTTGCATTATAAATATGGTGCAAAATCCATTATTTTTACAGAAAGTTGAAAAGTTTGTATGAATGCAAACATGCAAATAGTGGATATCCTATGGTTAAAGTAACATTTTATAACATTAATATGAATGTAATAGATGGTCAGTTGTGCACTTGTGACGTCATCAGTTGCCAATTAGTCTAAATATTCAAACATTCATAACTCTCTTATTAGTTGTCCGATATTTCTTAAACTTTTTTTTCTGTTCAAGATCTATTTTTTCTTCTTCTGTTGAAGAAATATATTTTTGGGGTAGACTCTTCTTTTAATGTCTAGGGAACCCAACAAATTGACAATACATACATTTTTTCCAAAAGCTTTTAGAAAATATTTTTTAACTGGAAATTTAAAAAAGTGTGTGTGTTGTACCGTAACTACCTTTTTTAACACTTAATACACAATCTCTTCTTTGTGTGTCTAACATTACTTTATTTACCATACTAGACAAATTCTCTAACGTAGCACCTTTTACTTCTACTTGTACGTCGATACTGATTGAATGCCTGTTCAGCATCTTGATGATGAGCACTTTTATGGGGTGGTGCTCTAATAAAGAAATGTGTTTTGTGCTCTTACAAATCCACTAACAAAAATCAATGTAATAATCCTTGCAGGAATAAATAACAAAAAATATATATAAGTACATAGTACTCATGAAAGTTCAATCTACTCAAGTGAACATGAAACATTTCTTTGGTATCTGTGTCCATGGTCAGTGTGTAAATATGTTCAACTAAACATTATTTTTATTAAAAAAATAATAATAATTAAAAAAGATTATATATATATATATATATATATATATATATATATATATTGTCATATAACAATACAATTGTTTAGGCCATAATAAAATGATCAATATAATTTTAGGTAGGCGAAGCTTTTCAATAATATCTTGTAACTTATGCATTATTTTAGTAACAATATCCACAGACNGTCTAAATATTCAAACATTCATAACTCTCTTATTAGTTGTCCGATATTTCTTAAACTTTTTTTTCTGTTCAAGATCTATTTTTTCTTCTTCTGTTGAAGAAATATATTTTTGGGGTAGACTCTTCTTTTAATGTCTAGGGAACCCAACAAATTGACAATACATACATTTTTTCCAAAAGCTTTTAGAAAATATTTTTTAACTGGAAATTTAAAAAAGTGTGTGTGTTGTACCGTAACTACCTTTTTTAACACTTAATACACAATCTCTTCTTTGTGTGTCTAACATTACTTTATTTACCATACTAGACAAATTCTCTAACGTAGCACCTTTTACTTCTACTTGTACGTCGATACTGATTGAATGCCTGTTCAGCATCTTGATGATGAGCACTTTTATGGGGTGGTGCTCTAATAAAGAAATGTGTTTTGTGCTCTTACAAATCCACTAACAAAAATCAATGTAATAATCCTTGCAGGAATAAATAACAAAAAATATATATAAGTACATAGTACTCATGAAACTTCAATCTATTTAAGTGAACATGAAACATTTCTTTGGTATCTGTGTCCATGGTCAGTGTGTAAATATGTTCAACAAAACATTATTTTTATTGTCATATAACAATACAATTGTTTAGGCCATAATAAAATGATTAATATAATTTTAGGTAGGCGAAGCTTTTCAATAATATCTTGTAACTTATGCATTATTTTAGTAACAATATCCACAGACCCTAACATTACAGCGCAGTAGAGTATATCCATATAGTATCTGCGCTATATAAATTATCTAATTATTATTATTATTATTATATAGGCTACAAACGGATCACTTAATCTTGATTCAAATTTATTATTACGATTATGAATATGATCTATCTGTACTTGAGTTACCTTGATATTGGGCATTAAGTACTTACTGTAATACTTAATGGTACCTATGTACAAACGTATACACAATCGGTTTGAAGTAAATTGATATGATTACAACTACTTAATTAATTACAATAAAATAATTGGATAGAAATTAGTCTTGTCGCGATCTACACCTAAAATGCTGTGATAATCAACTTTGACAAATGCGTCAAGAGCTGTCGGAGACATAAATACATTTGTATCACACACGATAATCCCAGCTCCACCCGCAGTCAAGCTTGGTGTCCAATTGCTGCCCCATTCACCAACAGTTTAAGAATGTTTAAGCCATATGGCACATCACTCACAGGAGCTCTAGCATTTTCGGCCACAAATCCCACCTATGCCTCTTATGAAAAGAAAAGAAAGAAAAAAAAAATATATATATAGGTCTAAGGCTGTATCTAAAAATTTGTATTAAAAAATATAAAGAGATTTTCCTTCCGAAAAGCCAAGCATTTATACTAGTTTATACTAGGTAGAATGCTTCTTTTGCAGCCTAAAATTTGACTTTCCAAAATTGTTGTGTTATGTTGAAGAGTATGTTAGAAATGTTATAGAACTTATCACCAATCGATTAAAGGGGAACCAGCCTTTGGAATTATCGGGCTCTCATTGAACAAAAGAAATACCAGATGAACAAACTGTGAAAATTTGAGCAAAATCGGACTACGCGTTCAAAAGTTATGAATTTTCAAAGTCACTTATATCAGACGATCTCTATCGGTCATGGGGATCCGTGCGATCGGCAAATTCAAAGGAATCTGTGACGTCATATCGGACAACTTCTCATTCACTTTGTACATAGAATTTTCAAAAATGGATTAATGTAAAATTTAGAGTAAGGTTGCAATATCATTCTTCTCAAAATACATGCAGAATCAATACAGAAATGCTACACCCTAATTCGAAAATTGGCATTTTGTTGACTTTTCCGAAAAAAAGGAGAAAATGTGGAAATTTGTATACAAAGTGAATGAGAAGTTGTCCGACATGACGTCATGTCGAATTTGCCGTCGAATTTGCCGATCGCACGGATCTCCATGAGCGGTAGGGATCGTCCTATCTCTGGGACTTTGAAAAGTCATAACTTTTGAACGGGTTGTCCATTTTTGCTCAAATTTTCACAGGTTGTTCATCTGATTATTCTTCATTCAATGATAGCATGATAATCCCAGGGGTTGGTTTCCCTTTAAGCACAAAGATTGGTCATGATAAACATAGTTATAGTTATTCCAATAATAATTATTTTATTTGAGGCCTTGAATTAAAACCCA
>BQKZ01000013.1:36388-69698 GCA_036244855.1 Temnopleurus reevesii
GCCCCCCCTAAAAATAAGGTGCCCTTTTTCCTTTGTGAAACGAAACTTCTTTTTCCCACTTACCAAATTAACATCATCTAATTTTTTTGTAAGTATGTGTTGCCATACTTGAAAGGGGCACGGGCCCTAATTCAATACATGTTTGCACCCTTCCAACTTAATTATACTTGCCCCCTATATATGAAATAACCATTGAACACATATGCCCATCTTAATGATGACGTACGTGTATATTCCCTGAAGGGGTTTTGTAATCATTTTCACTAATTCACAAGAGATAAATGAATTGATTCTCAGGAAACTTTGACTATTTTCATGACCAAGGGGCAGCAAACATAATGGGAGGGGAGGGGGAGTTAGTGCCCCAAACGACAACGTTAGAAAATGTGCTCCTTTTCTGTGTTTAACTTGCCCTTTTCTTTATCAAAAGAAACATTACAAATTATTTTTGCTTATTCACAATTCATGATTTAACAAAAATTAACAACGGGCTTTCTCATGCATCATATACGGGAGGGGAATGGTGGGAGCGGGGACAATTGCCCCAATCCCCCACCCAAACATTTAGAAATAGTGTGCCCCCCCCCCCCCCTTTGTTGCTTAATTGCCTTTGGGGGTCAAAAGAAACAGAGCATATATTTGCTTATTCACACGGCATAAATGAATGATTTTTTTTCTATAAACGGGACATTCTTATTCCCAAGGGGCACCATGAGTATGCGGGGAGGGGGCATGGGTGAGTACCCCTCAAAATGCCAACATATATGAGAAATATCTCTTTTTGGAGTTGCCCTTTTCCTTTGTCAAAAGAAACAAAAAAAATTTTGTTCATTCACAAGAGATAAATAAATCTTTTTTCTTGAAAAGGGCTATTCTCAGGGGGCAGCATACCGTGGGCGGGGGCTGGAGCAGGGTCGAAATGTGGCCTTTTCCTAAGTCAAAGTTGTCCTTTTTTTCGGAGTCAAAAGAAACGGAACACATACAAAGACTTCCTACATGTCATCTTTCAGCAGTTCAGAGCCGGACCCTGTGTGTGCCTCAACCCCTATACAGATGCCAGGAAAACGCATGTTAGAATCGCAAAAATCAAACAATTTCTGAGCAGCTCCCCAAACCTCCCCAGGGGCTTCGGACCCGGTGTGCGGCTCTAACCCCTACAGATACCAGGAAAACGCATTTTAGAATCGTAAAAATCACAAATTTTCTGGGGAAGCTCCCGAAATTTCAGCATAATTATGAAACGCACAAAGTTTATAGACACTATGAATTAAGTAGATTTTTACAAGAATAATTATACGATCATAAAATACAACTTGATTTACTTTATATAGCGGGTAATGGTGATTAAAAATGTACCTTCAATTATACGATTTCGACATGAAAGTGCCCTAGCTTTTTCACTTTGCCCCCCCCCCCCCAATCAAAATTCGTTCCGCCGCGCTTGCCTCTTTGTATGGTACAAAGATGGTCCTTTCTAAGTGAGAATTTTTTAAACCTCTCAGCTTGTCATCTTTATCATGTTGATCTTCAAACCAAACGAAATATTTGAGAAATATGGCTTTAAAAATACATCGCTCAAAATGTTTTGGGTCTTTTCGTCTCACTCAAACAAGGCCAGGAGCTATATATATAGATTTGGTCTCGCTGAAGAGCGAGACCCCGAGCGGCGAATAACTGTGGGGCGAAGCGTCTAACTTCTTCTCACACCCGATATCCGATGTGAAAGTTCGCTCTGCGAATCAACAGAGAGAGGGTCCCCAGATCTCCCCGGTAGGCACGATGGTGTACCGCAAAGGTACGGCCGGTGTGATAGCATATCTGATCTGAAACGTACACGTATGATATGTGTTTGGGTGCGAACTGAGTGAAACTGTGACTGTGAGAGACGAGACACGGAGCAGATCTGACGTGGAAAATGGCATTACTCAAGCACATACGTATGCTGCGTGAGTTTTTAGATTGATGGTAGAATACAAGAGTACTCTAATTATGTCATTTCAATTTGACTATCTAATAAGGTACCATCTAGTTGAGTTATATATTGAATTAGGCTGTGCCAAAATGCGATTGCATAATGTTATATTAGTCCCACCCGTTCAAAGTTATGTATGGTATTGGTACTGTAGCAGACAAAATGATTAGAAAATAAATAAATTGTTGTGTTGTGTTACTGTGTTAGAGTTAGTTAGCATCAAGTCAAGAAAACAATAACCAATTATCTATTTCTGGGGAATTCAACATCTCATCATAGATATTTTGGCATTCTTTTGTTTTGAAATATGCCATCCCTCCCTCAGTCAGAGTTACTGAGTGAGAGTTTAGACATGTGTTCATTTATTTAGTCAGCAGCCAGGGATCTCGCACAAAACAGATGTGCAAACTTATTTACTTAGTGAGACTGAGTCTGTGGCTTATTTCAAGATTTTGATGTTTTTTTTTTCAATTTCCATTTTTGCCGTCTTGAATATTTTTATTACCGGATGAACTGGAAAAATGCATGGATCTGCAGTCGAGTTTCCAGGTCTATCTGTCATCCGACTCTTATCTTCTCATATGGTTTTATACATTCTAGAATGTGTCAGTGACAGTGTCATGTATCATGGGATGTAAGTTCTATTCAAGCTCTGACCAGGGGTGAATATAGTGGTAATCAAGCCAGTACTTGTCTAGTTTGGTTTTGAAGGAGTTGACTGATGTTGCATTAACAACCTCAGTCAAGGGAGTTCCAATCTGGTACCACCACTCTATTTTCAAAAACATTTGCTCTGAGTCTGACATTAAGTCGCTCTTCTTCTGGAAAAAATACTCCTTTATTTTGTATTCTTGTTTATTTTGTCTAACTGAGATATATTCTAATTTTCATTATCATGTGAAGACACCTATGGTACATGTAAACCTTGTTATGAAACAACAAACATAAAAATTGTAAATATTTCTTCTATATGAATTATAAATCTTAAATACAACATTAGTTTTCTTTCTCTACTTTGGCATGCAGGGCCTAATGTTGTCCAGCGATGCTTCGATGGAATGCTGTTCCCCTCAAGCAGATCAATATCTTCTTCACAATGTCACAGAGCTGATGTTAATGAGAAGCAAAGTGACAGGTAAGTTGAAACAAAACATAAGGAAATATTCAACAACCAAACAGATGAAACAAAAAGGGAAATATGAGCAGTTGAAAAAAAGTTTTCAAAAGTACAGACTGCTTGCAATTCCTTTTTGGTTTTCAATTTCTGTATAGGAATTTTCATTTAGTGTTGGTATTTTTTTTAACCAGATGTGCTCTCAAATAACAATAACCTACATCTCACATACATTTTTTAAATCACTGAAAAAGTGACTAAATCCAAATCTGTGTCTAAAGAAATTGTTTATGTTTTGTTCATCTGTCTTCTAGAATATAATCCGTTTAGCACTTATTATTGCTTTCATTATAAAAATGGGTCTTATTAGATCTTAAAGTCATATAACTCTAATTTAGTTATCAACAATTTACTCTGTGTAGTATTATATATAAAAAGAATTGTGTTTCTGATGTTCGTCATTTCTGGTGTGTATTCCTTGTTTTTATCAATTGAAGGAAACCCAAGACTGGTGTGATGATGTTGAACATGGGAGGTCCAGAGAACACTGATGAAGTGCATGACTTTCTGCTCCGTCTCTTTATGGATAAGGATATCATTCCATTACCAGCTCAGAGGTAAGGGGAGAATCCTGTTTTCCTGAAATGTGGATGAGGAGAGTGGAAGAATCAGGTTATGAACAGAGTGTCCACTTGATATTGCTGACTCGAGGTAGGGAGTAATAGTAATTTGTAATAACCATCTCATTCCATGCGAAGGAACCTTGGAATCTTTCTCTCAAGTTTTTGTAACTTTTAGAAGCAAAGCAGGATATGATAGCATGGATGTTAAAGTATATATATGTAAATGCTAATGAATAATCAATATTACACTATTGTCGCTGATTAAAATATCGCCTTTTAATACAAAATATTGAAAAAAAATATGAAAAAATGAAGAATGTTGTTATTTCCTTTTTTATTGCATTTCAGAAATGACCGATACAATAAATGATTATGAAATAAATGTAACAATGTGAAGCATGATGTACTTCAATGCTGATGACATGTTATTATCACTTCTACTACATGAATGAAAATAAATCCTTTCTACCCCCAATCAGCTGAAAATAAGACAACCAGGCAGTGAGTAAACATCACTTGACTGTTATTCAAGGGACCAAGTCAGCGATATGAAAGCTGACAATAAACAAATAATAGAAAATATGACATCATGTAATTCTAATGAATATAATACAAGATACAAGATACTTTATAGGTTAATACAAAGATGTACACAAACTTGATTTCCACTGGCTTTGATTAGGAAAAAGAAGTAAAAAACAGAGAGGAAAAGCCGGTGGTGGCGATTTGTTGAGCAGTGCCCTCTCCATCCATCCAGATACATTAATTGGGTACTTCAAAAAACCTTCCATCTTCTGCAATTTGAAGTTGATTAGCTCAGAGATAACGAATATGATTAACTTTGCAATTACTTTAAAATTAATTGCAAATTTCTAATAGTGCACATTTTGAATTTGTCTGCTCCTGACTGTATTCAGGATTTTCAAATAATGGACAAAAAGCTGTCCCCCAAAATGTTGACTTCGAAGGTAACTTGATGACAAATGGTGGAGATTTCCTCCTATAACTGATGAAGAGTTTGGGAAATTATAATTTTCACAAAATTATCTAGGGGTTTCTACAAGTGCTTTGAAATGATGCGAATTGCTACCTGCTTTATATTGGATTTTGATCTGATACAGCCAATGTCAAACTTGGCAGTTGAAACTTATGAGAAGCACTTGATTCTCTTTTTTTGATGAAAGTTGTTGAATCATTTTCTGTTTATGATTTTTCAGCAAATTGGCTCCAATCATAGCCCGACGCAGAACTCCAAAAATCCAGGCCCAGTACAAGAAAATAGGAGGAGGATCACCTATCAAGAAATGGACCAAGTTACAGGGTGAAGGGCTCGTTAATCTACTAGACCAACTGTCACCTGAAACAGGTTAGTAATTACTAGACAAACTCTCACCTCAAACAGGTTAGTTAAATGAACCAAGTTAGATGGTAAATGGCTTTTCAAACTACTAGACAACCTGTCGCCTCACACAGGTTAGGTAAATAAACCAAGTTAGAGGGTAAATGGCTTGTCAAATTACGAGACAATCTGTCGCCTCACACAGGTTAGGTAAATAAACCAAGTTAGAGGGTAAATGGCTTGTCAAATTACGAGACAACCTGTCGCCTCACGCAGGTTAGGTAAATAAACCAAGTTAGATGATAAATGGCTTGTTAAACTACTAGACAAACTCTCACCTCAAATAGGTTAGTTACATGAACCAAGTTAGAGGGTAAATGGCTTGTCAAACTACTAGACAACCTGTCGCCTCACACAGGTTAGGTAAATGAACCAAGTTAGATGGTAAATGGCTTGTTAAACTACTAGACAAACTCTCACCTCAAATAGGTTAGTTACATGGACCAAGTTAGATGGTAAATGGCTTGTCAAACTACTAGACAAACTGTCACCTCAAATAGGTTAGTTAAATGAAACAATTTAGAGAATAAAAGGCTTGTTAAACTTATAGACAACCTGTCACCTCACACAGGTTAGGTAAATGGATCAAGTTATCGAACACACTGTTTAAATCCCTTCTAACAGATATGGGAACAGGACCAATTTTCAAGGTAAAGGGCTATAAAATAAAAACAAATCTACACAAAATTTAGGTAAAAGAATAAGACAAAGTTAATTCTAGCACATCTTGGATTTGAGAAAGATCAAGTATGTTAGATAAGTGTAGAGTAGTATATGAATTTGCTAAGAACTCCCATCATTCACAAATGAAGAGGGAATAACTAGGCTTTATTAAGATTTTAATAGGAAGTGATGGAAACCATGCATGTTAACTCCACTATAGAAATATACCATGAATATGTTTTGTATTGATTTCTGTTGTTCACAAGTGAACAGCTGCTACTACTCTCCATTGTGGAATTTTTCCCCCTTTAATCATACATCAGTTGGCAAATGATCAATGTTCTGGTGGGAACAAAGAATTACCTATGTACAAAATGGAATTCTTTCAAGCATCTGAAAATTCGAAGTCTCATAAATTGTTAATATTTTCATCAGTAAGGTGTTCTTCAAATTCAATGCTCATTCGAAGAACTACTTCATGTTCCTCGTGAGTATTAACAATTCCTCTCTACCCCCAAATGTAAGAAATTGTAAAACTAACTGAACTTACAAAAGCTTTTGAGCTTTGAAAAGTTACCTTTTGAAGCCACTGTGCTCACTCATGCATATTATATTGACTGATGTTATTAATGTTGGTCATTTGTTTTCTGTTATTGTTTCCATGCAGCTCCACATAAGTACTACATTGGATTTCGATATGTGAATCCTCTTACAGAAGATACCATTGATCAAATGGAAAGGTGAGATTTTTAATTATGTTCATGAGAACCGCTGTGCCTCAAAGATATTTCAGAATTCCAGAACATAAAAGAGATCAACAAATTTAGAGTAAGATATTTTTGAATGCAGTATGAGATGTTACAATTTTTTAATGATAATTCAATGCATTTTAGATAAATCAAAGGCTATATAGTAAATGCCTGTGAGGCAGGAGTTTGATTTTGTGGGATTTTTTTTCTTTTTGTCTGTTAATTCTGAAGTACTTTACCCAGTGATTATATGTTAAAGCCAAGCTGGTCATGTTTTTTAGACTTTTGTCTGAGACTGTGCTCCCATTCTTATGTAAAATTATGAAGTGAACATAAACATGTTTATTCCTAAAACAGATTATGTAGGATATAAATATCACAAATGTAAAGGCCATCACAACCATAACCAACTTACAGTCACAAAATACTTAATTATTTCGTATCATGTTGTATATTATATGTCTTTTTAACGATTGGGAATAAAGTACCATACCATACCATACCATAGTTTTCACGAAAGGATAACACTTTGTCTTTTAAAGGAAAGAAAATGTTGAGGGGCAGTTTCTGTTCTAAATTCACTGAACCATTAATGTTAAATTGATTTCAGAGATGGCATAGAGAGAGCAGTTGCGTTCACACAGTACCCTCAGTACAGTTGCTCAACCACAGGGAGTAGCCTAAACGCAATCTACAGACACTACGCTAGGAATCCCGAGGCAGCAGCTCAGAGTAAGATGAGATGGAGTGTCATTGATAGATGGCCAGTCAATGCTGGTCTGATCGAGGTTAGTAGCTCAACAATATAAAAAATTGTTACTCTCTATGTTAAAATAGCAGACGTTTTGAATGGGGGAGTTTCCAGTAACACAATGCCCAAAAAATGTCAACAATTATCTGGCTAGCCTTTGTATAAGAGTCAGCACGATGATATGTATCACAATTTTTAGCCTAATTCTACCAGGCTGTTTAAAGACATCCATTTCAAACACACGTGACATCAAGACTGCATTACCCAGTTGTGGAAAATTTGTTCTAAATAATTGCTTAAAGAAGAACGAACCCCTGCATTTTATATTCTCCCAGTAGATGGAGAAAAATAAAATGAATCAACTGTGAAAATTTTAGCATAATCCGACGATCCATTCAAAAGTTATGAATTTACAAAGTTATAGTGAATGTCCCGTCATGGGAATCCTCGAGTCGGCAACGCCGACCAATTATTAGTCGTCTACGTTCAAATCTGTGACGTATTTGTGGACAGCTCTCCATTCATTCTGTACACAAAATTTAACAATTTCTTCTTTTTTCAGAAAAGTGGACAAAATTTTCCCTTTTCTCGTCAGTATTATAGGTGTTGGATAATTCTTCAAGTATTGTTGGAAGAATAATGTTGAATAGTTATGGTATATTCAATCAAATTCCATAGTTATAAAAAATCATGTACAAAATAAATGGAGAGTTGTCCGCATATTGTCATAGATTTGTTAAGCGTTGCCAATTCAAGGATCCCCATGACATGGAATAATTGAAACTTTGAAAATTCGTAACTTTTGAACGGACTGTCCAATTAAACTCAAATTTTCACAGTTTGATCATCATATTTATCTTCATCGACTGATAGCAAATTAATTCCAAGGTTTCATACCACTTTAAGATCTGAAAGAAGTCACAATTGCACAGAGCACAAAAAAGTGTAGCGAAGCGTCAAGAAGATGCCCCCTATGCCCCCCTCCCCCTTCGTAGTAGACATACGGTTAATTACTTTCTACAAGAAGATGACAACAAAATTTGCAAAAGTAGAAGTGTCATCGTTTGAATCTTCAAGAGACACATTTATGCAAGCTCTGGAAATTAGCACAAGTCAGTTTCTAGACTTTTAAAGAAATTGAATTGCTTTGCTATCTCTCTACTCTCATCATTTTTTATTGCAGCGAGTATTACCTAATTACACATTAGTGAGTTACTAAAATGTTCTGTTTACATTGATTGATTAAATTACAAATGAGCATGTGCAAAACAGTAATGTTTGTTTTCTTATTATATACAGGCCTTCAGTCAGCATGTTGAAGCAGAAATTGCCAAGTTTCCAGCAGATGTTCAAGATGATGTAGTAATACTTTTCTCTGCTCATTCACTTCCTATGTCAGTAAGTATTAGCAAGACACATAGAGTGAAGATGGAAAAGGGGCTGCAAGATATGCAATATAGAGAAATGTGTGAACCAATTTAATTTTCATGCAGGTTGATTGGTAGTTCAATGCACATTTATTTGGCAAAATACAAATACAAAATCACATAATAAAAAAATTATAATGTTAAAAAGGTATGCTGGGATAGCTTCTAAATTTAGAAAACAACTTGCCGGTAACTATTTAAAGTTACATCTTTGTTCGCCATGTGTACATTTTGAGACATCATAGGCTTAGAAATTTTCTGTCATTATAAACTTATGGTATTGTCATGTACCACATTGTTCAATGCCATTTTAGAACCCCTGTATTATGCTTGTAGTCTGCAAAATCATGTTTTGTATTTTAGAAATTGAAGGTGGCAGGTATGAAATTCAAGCTGTCTGTCCTGTCTATTATGTTCAGATGAATAAAAAAATGAACAAGGAATGAAAAAATGTTACTCATACACTATCAAGGTATGTTTAACAATTAAATTTAGTGTACCATAAACTCATAATTCCAGTACATTGTGCCTATTGAGGCATTATATCACATGTTTGATTTTGTGAAGCACTAAATTTTGCACTACAAGTATAATATTTTCACAGCTTTGTAAATGTACACCATCAAGTATTTAGGTAACATCTAGGATTTGGCAGAACATAGAGAATTTTGTAATGGAAAACAATTATATGCAATGCTTTATAAAAAAGTTTGAACAAATATGATTTATGATAGGTAGTAAACCGAGGTGACCCATACCCAGCCGAGGTTGGTGCAACGGTTCAGAGAGTGATGGAAAGACTCAACTTCTCACATCCATACAGACTTGTATGGCAGTCCAAGGTGAGCTATCATCATACACAACAAAGTCACAGTTTTTTTTTTACTGCCAACTGAATATTGAATAAATAAGAAGAACTGCTGAAACTTCTTATCCAATAATGGAGAGCTGTGGAGTAAAGTGAAGTCAAAAAGAGCTTGAGCTTTTGATCCTAGCAGAATCTTAATCATAAGCAAAATGACAAGAAAATGAAGTGAACACACAAGTATATAGTAAAAGCTGAACGAGGAGGTGGAGAGAAAGAAAGAACAGGATGTAAAGGGCAGCCAATCACATCCTGTTCTTTCTTTCTCTCCACCTCCTCGTTCAGCTTTTATTATATCCGTCATAAAAAGATTCTGAGCCAGTGATTGGTCTAAATCCCTTCACGTGACTATTGATAGCTGCCACCGGCATATAAATTCACTTAAATGTGACGTCATCCGGTAATAGTTCGGAAACTATCTACGGCTTCCCAGATGAACTATAACCGGGTGACGTAACAAAACGGTGCGCGCTGTTTATGCTGTGTGGCAAAGCTGCTACGCGTTATGATGATTGATTGCCACGCGCGAGCTGGGCATGTGGAGCATATGCACATTTAAAAAATGAAAATCTAATCCAACATCAGGGCTAAATTTGCTTGTATTATCGATGACGGATATAAACCAATTATTTACTGCCTTCAGATGGGTTTAGTGAAACCATCATCCCCTCAGTCACGCCGATCGAGAAGCTATCATCCTTCGGGCTGCGCCCTCAGGATGATAGCCCTCTCGGCGTGACTTCGGGAAAGATAGTTCCCACTGCACCATCTGGCGGCCGTGAATAATTGTATACCATATACTTGTGTGTTCACTTCATTTCCTTGTCATTTTGATCATGATTAAGATTCTGCTAGGATCGAAAGCTCAAGCTCTTTTTTACTTCTTTAAACTAAATTTGAGTCGGCATAAATTGTAAGGGTTTTAAGCTTCAGAATATGTATATGTGCTGTATAGGTATGCATGAATTTATGGAGTTGGAATGGATACTGTACAAGCACAAATGTTAGTCGAGAAATATTTTTGCAAATAGCTGACTATTATTTTCCAAACCACACAATGTGTAAAAGTTTCTTGAATACTAATTTTTTTCAATAAAACATAGCTTCTCATTACTACATGCCTTCTTGAAAAGATAAGCTAGTTCGATCAATCAAAATCATAGAAAGTTTCAAACTTCAAACTAGATTAGAAAATATTAATATTCATAAGTCAATGCTTATACTTGCCCTCACTGATGTGTGTTTGTGCATGCCTGGTAGGTGTTGGCATGGCTTCACATCATATACTAGATAAATAATATTTGCAATAATAATGAAATACTTTTATATATACCTCATGACCCAATCATGAGAAAGTCCCTCTGCGCTTAACAGAACGAGAAATAGTAAAGAAATTCTGATGGGTTTGAGTCAGCATCAACTCCAAAGACTCCAATGCCTGCAGAATATTGCAGCTCGTCATGTTTCCCTGCAAAGAAAGAATGCACACATAACCCCAATTCTGCGTGATCTACATTGGCTACCAATAAACCAGAGAATTGCCTACAAACTTGGAGTACTAATATATAAAGCACTAAATGATAAATCTCCATCCTACATATCAGAGCTTCTTTCTCAGCACATGCCAATCTGCAGTCTCTGATCAGCAGACCAAGCATTGGTCGGAATTGCTCAGCTGTACCTTCTACATCTCTGGGCCGAAACTGGAATAGCCTCCCCCCCCCCTCTATCAGGAGAGCAGAGACGCAATCAACCTTTGGGTCCTACCTAAAGACTTATCTGTTCCCGACTCCCTTGTCGTTACAAGAATATCCAAATCATACCACAACTGGGAGTTATTGGACTGAAAGATAAACCGTAGCACTGATTAGGACATTGAAATCTGTAAGACATAATGTCTCATGAGGCTGAGACCGTTTTATTACAAGAGACTATCATCAGTGGCACTCTGGTTACCTTTATTAAAGGTTATTAGGTTTGAAAGAGAAGTATGTGTTAAGGTTACTTCTGAATTTGTCATTCAGTGTCATATTTGTGAGGTAGTTTGGCAGGCTATTCCATGAGACAGATGCTGCATGTGAGAATGATATCCCTCCATATGAGTTTGTTGCAGTAATTGATCTTTCACTAAAATGTAATGATTTTTTCCAGTTTATATTGAATAAGCAATTGTTTGAGAAGTATGGATGCTAAGTGATAAATACATGAATCTTGATTTAACAGGGAGTAATCAATTTCACATTACAGGGGATTTTGGATCATATTGCTTTTGTTGTTACAAGTCATGCTGCTGGGTTTTTTAATCCCGACATCGCTTCAGTCATATGGTTTTTTTCGTGCGGTAGGAGAGAAGGATAATATAATAATAATGATAATATACAAAATTTATATAGCGCTTAATACGAAGTGTTTCTAAGCGCTCTGTGCATTATTACCCAGCTATAGCATGGCTACCATTCGGCGCTTACTGCATTCAAGAAATATATTCCTACCGGTACCCATTCACCTCACCTGGGTTGAGTGCAGCACAATATGGATAAATTTCTTGCTGAAGGAAATTGATGCTATGGGTGAGATTCAAACCCATGGACCTCGTGTTGAAAGGCGAAAGTCAGAACCACTACACTACGACGAAATAAGGTGAAAATGATTTGAAATGAGTGAAGATGAATATGAATGAATAGATTGATAAATGAATGATTAATGAAATCAATATTTAAAATAAAAACTAATTGACCTTCGCAAATGATGCATATATGTTAAAATTGTGTATCATAAAGTAGTACATGGAGGAGTACCGTATTAAAAATTCACTTGAAAGTTGTCTATTGCAGAACTAGAAATTTTTTCTCTATGATTTAAGTCAAATGCCTCACCAACCAAGTAACTTAGTCTTTTATTAAATTGTCCAGTATGATTTACATATTTTCTAGGTAGAATTTTCTATGATCCTGAATGTAAATTAAGTAAACAATAGATTACATACTTAAAACGTTTTCTCGGTTCTGATTGTGACAAAAACATGTTCTCAATCTGTCCATCAAGTTTCAGCCAATAATCATCTCCACCAGTTGCTGTTTCGTTGGAAGATCATTTAGACCAGCTGTTCTCTATTACTTTTGCAAAATAACCACATTTCTTGTAAACACTCTCTACTGCTCCACTGATAAGTGTAGAAGAATAAGTGCTTAGTGAAAGCCTGGCTCAAACGTGCAATGGGTAACCCCCCACCCACACGCACACATATCTCGAAAGATTGCATCTATTACAAGCAAGTGAGCGAAGCAAACAAGCTCATTTTTCGCATTTAACACAAATTTTCTCAAATTTTACCTGCAATGCATGTCAATTGACCAATGAAATGACATATTTTTACTTTTTTAGTACTTTGCATGAATTTTCATTTGAATTTGGTAGAAGAAGGAGAGGTGAACAGACAACTTTAAAAGGCGACATATTCTAGTATTGTTCAAATTTCGAATATGCTGGAATGAGACAAAACATGTAGCCCACGGCAAATTAGTCGTCAATCGAGAGAGGGTATCCTCATTTACGTATACCAGATCCGGATCCAGGATTTTGAAATGGGGGGGGGGGGGGGGGGCACAGAGACCGTCGGCCATAAGCCGCCGAATTAGAGTGCAAACAACAAAGTAAGGCTCGACGCCAAAGCGGGCTTGGGCGATGTCTGCGTAGCCTCCCCAAGAAAATTTTGAATCATAGGTGAGCTTAGATTTGTTTTCTTGTCATTTTAGGGTCTTGGGTGACTCCTCTCAGATTTTAAGTAGTTAAATGGTGAATGAAGCCCAAAAAATCATTCCTCTTCCAATTTTTTTTTTTTTTTGGGGGGGGGGGGCACATGTGCTCCTTCTCTGGGTCCGGCCCTGTATATGTATTTGTAGTGTAAATAATTTCATATTGGAAACTCAAAATTAGCAGATTTGAGGCAACAGCTCAAGGACTTCACCGTTAAAAGATTCAGACCCTCAAGTAGTCCTCAGTAAGAGCATTTTCCCCGTCTAAATCATGAGGATTATAGGATTCAGTAGGATGAATACTTGATCTGCGCCAATTAAAAGCAAAAAAATCAGACTAACAGATCGAAAAGAAGTTTGCAGCAAATCGGACAATAAATAAGAAAGCTATGGATATTTCAATGTTATTATAATAAATAAACTTTTTCAATTTCTCTTCAATTCTTTCATTCGTTTATGTGTTTACTGTAAGAAAATCCCAAAATATACAATGGAGTCGCTAAATAATACGTTTCTGCAGAAAATAGCGCTGATCGACATTCTTTTTTTCATTCCCGGCTCGCTTTTAGGCACCACTTCGCAAGGCTGGAAGTACCAAAAGTGGCAAGCGCCACGGTTTGAGAACCCCTGATTTAGACCAATGACCAGTTCGATGAGATTCATTTAATCCAATAACCAATTTAGCTCATTAAACAGCTATTTCAGCCAGTTTGGTCCAATAGCCAATAGGTCTATTATATTCATTCGGTTTTCATATACCGGTAGTTCCCCTTCCAGTTTGTCCAGTTTTCATCTTGACTTTGTGTAACCATCAGTTTGCCTAGTAACCATTTAGTCTGATATCCAATATTCCAATCGTGCATGAATCCGTTCTCAATTTCCCAGCATTTTTTTTTGATGTTGATGAGAAAATCTAATTGTTGCCTACCAATACACATGGGCATTTCTTGTAAAACGTTCTTTACAAAATAATTTTATTAATTTCTCACCTTTAAGTGGCAAAATTTGTTTTATATGTCTTGTAACAGTCACAAATGACTGATAGAGTCTGCGCCATTATGAACTATAAAACTATGTGAATGATGAAAGAGAAAAAATAATCTGTAAATTTTTATTTTCTGTGAAACAATTTTCATTTGCCTTTGAAATGATAGGAATTACCATACCAAAATATGGCGGCTAGTCGACCCCCTTTTTAAAATTTTTTTATAATAGTTTATATTGAGTTGATCATGCCACACAGTCTATAATTCGTATCCTACTTACAGACATAAAATTAACCCCAAATTACTTCATCCAAAATGATATGGATTATTAACTAAGGAGTTAGAATCAAATTAATGGTTCATTCATTGTTGATGCCTGGAGCCTAAATCTGACTTTCGCACTGTGTTAGGCTCACATTCTAAACCACATGAGGAAGTCTTCTACACATTTTTTTATCATTCCATTTCCTTTTCATGTTCAATTTGTAAAATTTAATATCCTAAAAATTAAACACCTTTTACATGTCATGATTTCTTTCTTAGAGTTGGTTTTGTTCATATTATATCAAACTATCAATATTATTATTTTTTGCCTGAGATACATGTTAACTCTACATTTTATTGTGAAAATAGGCTTCCCCTGTGTAAGTTATGAAACATTCACAGCTCCGACACATTTCTGGTTTCTGTTTGAATGAACAGTGCCATCTGGAGTGTGTGATGTGATGCAACAAGGCATTGTTAGATCCATCTTGCCTCAATGAGTCAAGACATCAGAGACCTTTACCAGACATGATAGGGACTACCCCATCGGTTTACAGGGCATCGCAGTGTCTTTCTCTTAAAAGGTCGGAAGATTGATACCTGCAAATGACACTTTCTTTCAGATTTGAATGTTGAAGATATTCATTATACATTAGAGTAAAAATATTTACTCTGAAGTGAGATCGTACACATGTGTTTTTGCTTGATCCTGAGTTAGGTGATTGACTTTACGCATTTCACCCTAATCCCATTGGGATATTTCAGTCAACTCAGCTCATTGGGGGGGGGGGGGCTTATTTGGCTCCCCCCCCTCTGATCTTTGCCGTCGACCGCGCGATTGCGCTGAAATTTGGCATGCACATAGCCCGCAATGTTAACTCTTAGATTGCTTAGTCAAATTTGTCAAAAATCTACTCATTATGCTAATTAGGCTTTAATTATGCATAATTACGCATGAATTCTAACAAACAGCAATAAATCACTTGCTGAAGCTCCAAATGTGCTGATTTTTGGTCTAGATACTCATAGTAATGTTTCAGACATATTGTCATGGAAAGAAAATGCAATCAAAATCTATTTCTTATGTATTTTATTGTTTTTGTGAATTTCTTATGTATTTCTTTGTTTTTTCGACTTTATTATTTCTATTGTTTTTTCGATGGGAATTGTTGGTGACATTATTAGAGGCATAGAAAATGAATTGTAAATTCAATTCATGCATTTATATGCAAAATAGACAAGGATTTATGAATATTGACTAAAAACACAATTTGCATTGACTTTGCACATAAAATCACGTTTTGGACTCATATTTGGCTCGACGAATATTTTTCAAATGCGCATAGCATCGGTACTACATACCCGGTCATCACGAATTTGGTGTCAAAAGTTGCGCGAGACTTGAAAGATAAAAGTCAGAAAAAATTATGGCGCGAGCTTCTCGCGTTTCAGATTTATCGCGAAAATTGTGGAGGGGGGGGCTTTAAAATGGGATTAGGGTTAAGTATTGATGTAATTCAATTTTGTTGAAGATGCTAGATTAATTTGTATTGAAATCTCATAGACACTGAGAATATTTGCATTGTGACATATGAATTATCATGGCCTTTCACTCTTTCTAGCCTTTTGATATAGATTCAGGAATTTGCCACCTGATTCAGACCCAGTATAAGTGAAAAATTGAGTATAAATGGCTGCATACATGTATCTATGATATCATTATAAATGGGAAAAAAGTTCTTCAGTTCTTGACGCGAAAGAAAAAAATTATTTTCTTCTATTTTCATGAATTTGTCTTTTCCTCTTGTTTTCTGTATTTTTTTTATGGGAGGGGGGGGGGCCTACAATATTTAATAGCCTCCCTGGATACATGCCTGGAATAGCACCACACCCATTTGGGAAATTAACACAAAACTTTCATAACAGTATTGTTTGCAGAAAAGATAGTTATGCAACTTTTTATGAAATTAATTTCACATGTTATTCTTGCATTTTTTTTTGTTGTGATTAAGCTCTTCTTTTCTTTGTTTTGATGCATGAAATAAATCATTTTGTCATTTTAATTATCATGGGAGAGGAATTGACTTATTTTCATAACTTTGCAATGAAGACTTATTTACATAACTTTGCAGTGAAACATGCTATGGTAAACAAACTTGGATGATAAAGCCACAAGGGGGACATCCATGTTTTTTAGTCTTGGTAATATGATGAGGTCTAATTTCATTTAAAGGTTAACACTATAAAAGCTTATTTGCAAGACTATCTGTATAGCAATAACTTTGCAATGGTTTTTCATAACTAAACTTGAGTCATGGATGTACTAGGCGGTACATCCATGTTCATATACTTTCCCTGGTTACATGATGAGGTCAATGTCTTTTAAAGGTCAATGTTTAACTTTATCTGAAAAAACATAATTTTATAGCAATAAATTTGCAATGGATAGTTGGATTAGCACCTAACTTGGGTTAAAGTAACGCCAGGGGTGCCCAACTGGTATGACAAAATTTTAAGTCACGTAATGAGGTAAAAATTAATTTGATTTACCTGCAAGATTGTCATTTTAGTACTAGCTTTGCTATGGTAACCAAACTTGACACTTTTTAGACGCACCAAGAGAGCCTCCATTCTTCTATTTGTCAGATATACTCACATGTTGTCAATAGATGAAAAATGATAGACACATACCGGTATAAAGCTATCCTTCTTTCAAAGTAACTCTAAATCCATTATTCACAAATGGCGAAGGTGGGCGAGACACATTTTAGCTATTGCCTTATGTTTTAATATCTACAATTATGTGGTATGAAGAAACGCATTAAAACTTTCCTCACAATCACCAAGTTGAGAAGTTTGCAGAAGGCTGCATCTATAGGCTCTTCCCAATTTCTCATGGGGTGGGGAGAGGAAGAGTGCCTACATGTAGTCTGTGTTGACCTAGGGCACTATTGCAAAAAAAAAAAAATCGCAACTCAGAAAATTAAACGCAAGTCGTAAATACGTGCTCCTAATTGGTTGAAAATGGAGTTGCGGTAAATTTTCTGACTTGCGTTTAAACGCAATGTTTTATGCAATTGGGCCCAGATCTTTGACCTGATTTCAGTTCATTTTTCTGACATAGGCAATCCCACCACAGTTCTAGATGATATTAGATCCACAGGGTTGTATGGGATTATCCATGATGGTCTGTGCTTGTACTTGGTCCAGGACCATGCAATGTGGGAATAGACCGTTCATGTTCACGAAGGCCAGATTAGGGATGGTAGGTGTGTTCCAATAGCCAGAATGGAAGCTACTTGGCTCATTTATTCCTACAGATGGACGCCAGAGGCTAAGGCCCTTAAAAAGCTGAATCATATGTAGAAGTCTTAGACTAACAATGACACCATGCTGTGTACGAAGGGTTAATGCCAGTTGTTTAGTTTGTCAGTTTTCTTGTTTCTCATGTTTACAGTGTTTTGTAAAGACATACAACTTTGTGAGCATTTCAGTTTCATGAACATCGTTTGGAGTCAATGTTCGCCAGCTTTTACGCGTAGGTTGGCCATGCGAACCATACAAGTGATTTATGTCTCCCGCAAGTTTCTTATAACTAGACGAAGTGGTCATTAGCTTCTTGTTTTCCTCATGCTCCATTCGGCATGTTCTCATTAGATATTTGAATGCCTTCTAAAGGATTAGTGTAGGAAATGTTAAATACTTTCTACCTGTAATTTGTCAGGATTGAACTAATCTAGTACAAGGCTGTCTGTTTTGTGAGAGCTGAATAAATCATAAATCTTATTCTCTGACTGAATATTTAATGTGCAAACATTCTTCTCCTTATTCTTGCAATGCATTTATATTGGGTGTGGATTATGACATTATATATCTTCAAACTTTTGTTTGTCCATTTATATGTTATCAGGAGAAGATTTCATGACAAGTGCCTAGACATGACTTACCTTGATTTGAAGAAATCATAGTGTGAATAGGCAAGGATCCGTTTTTCAGATGGACGATTAATGCCATTGTTCCTTGGATGTCATGATAGTCACCGGCGCCTGATTATGCATGCATTTTGATGAGAACATCCAGATGATTAACAATTAAAGCACTTATGTGCATTTTTTCATTGACCTTGGTTTTTGTTTGCTGATGATCTATTTTAGACTATAACTTTCAATGGACATCCTTCAGATTTGGAGCAGCGAAATTGCGAAGCAGACGATTTTATGAAATGAAATATGCTTTTATCTTATCCGGAAAATCCCGGACACACATGATGACGTCAAGAGACTTATGACCAATACATGCTATGTATCTTGCAGCTCTGGAAAAGTATGAGGAATTCTGCAAAAATTAGATCATAAGTGATAGTCATTCAATCAATATTCAGCCTTATTATTATATCTACCCTTTCCAAAATAAAACACATGGAACTAAAGTAGTCCGTCGTAAAAAAGAACTGCACATTGGTTTTTCAGGATTTAATTGATTTATTTCCTTCTGCGCACACGATTTGTTCAATTTCAATATGTGAAAACAGACTTCTTGTTTCTCCCTACATCCTGATCGGCGGTGACCATCATGACATCAAAGTAGAAAAATATTAAAAGAATGTTATTAAGATGACAATGGAAGTCACACGCTAGCGATCCCATAACGTAACAGATAACTGTCCATTGTCAAAAGCCCTTGGAATAGGTGAAAGGAATTTATGTGTGTGATGTTGGTAGGTCAGACTAGTTATTCAGTGATCCTAAAGACCTAAATTATATGATGACACTTAGGTATAGGACACTTATTTTGTGTATATCAAGAATTTCATGACCACAATTTTACCAAATCCTTTTTGAACAAATAGTTTCCACACCACTATATGATCAGATTTAGGATCATCTGTAGGTAAATATATGGCTGTGCATGACATTAATGTTTCACAGGTGATTTGAGAAAAGACATTGTCATGTAAACTTACCAGTTTCCTTTGGGAAAGTTTAGTACTTGAGAGTGAATTTCTGCAACAATGTTGTGGATCAAATATGGGACACATTCAAGTCGTAAATGTGTAGGTATAAGAAATGCTGCCATGGTAAAACAATAAACATTGTAGCAACGAGAACAAAAGGCTGATGCACAACATAAATTTGTAGTAAATCTATCTATCTATTCAGTCCATTTTGCTCCACTGCTGAAGGAAGGCCTCCTCATCAATTTTCCATCTCTTTCTATATTGTACCAGTCTTTTCCATGTGGCACTGCCATGTTACTTGATGAATTCCATCCTCTCCTACATGCAGTTTATCTTCCTCTTTTTCTAGTTTATTGTCTTGGGGTCTAATCTGTTGTTTTAATTGTCCATCTGTTAAAAGTTTTTCTTGCAATATGCCCTGCCCATGTCCATTTATTAAATTTTATTTCTTGAACAATATCTTGAACTGATGTTTTAATTCTCAGATCTTCATTTCTAACTCTGTCCTTCTTTGTAAGTCTAATCATAATTCTCTCCAGAACATCTAGTAAATCTAAAGTAACATTAGTTGGGTATGTCCGTTTTGATACAAAATGTAGGAGAAAGCGAGGTATTTATTCAATAATTTCAACAAGCAAATCATAGAATAGATTGGCACTCATTTCATCTGAATTTTTGTAAAAAAAAAATTGTAAAATTCAATTGCATCTACTATATCTGAAGGATTTTTGAGAGAGGAACAAGTAGAAGTGTTCTATATTGCTAGGTGATTGAAAACTCCCAACTATAATGGTTTATTATATTAGATAACCTCAATTCATCTGTTCTTTTAAATAATATGTAGAGTTATAGAGTGTAGGCCTATATTGATTTATTGGGTTGCTCATGATATATAAATGTCAATATCCTTTATTCATGACAAAGCCAAAATGTTTGTCAGAATTTACCAGCATACCATTATGAGGAGAATGAAATTAATTCTACATACATGTACATAATGCTCTAAATCACCATCAACAGACAGAATTCAGGGATCTCTTATATTGAGTGACATGTACCACTTCTTCCTAATTGAGCGAGGGCCTTTATGAAAATTAGCTGATTTTAGAGTGAAAAATGTTGGATATTTAGCAATCCTCCTGATTCATATATACATTTTTAATTGGATTGTCCTTGAGATCATGGTAAAATCTGCCTGAAATCTGAATTTTTTTCAGGCTGGCAGCTCTGCTTATACCTAAATTTTATAGTGCATGCCATGATTTTTTCAAGGCCACTGTAGTAATGAGACTTTTTATGATGCTCAATTAGTGCATTTTGCTCATTAAATCACCTTGTTGTGATGGCTATTTGTTCAAAGCCATCATCAACTCAATAAATAGCAGATAAGGAACACTTATTGAACTGACCGCCCTAAATGCGTCAGGTTTTGGATTGTCAAATTTGCCAGTGATGTTTAATGACGTACCTAATAATTTTCACTAATATAATTCTTTTGTTTTTTTTAATGGAATGTAAGAACAGAACCCAAACTTGGGTGACAATGTCACAATATTCATTTTTCTGCTCTCATTATTTAGTGCTGTTCACACATTCATCATCAATAATTCATGGAACTAGCACAAATAATATGAACAGGGGTGCTGAAGGATGATGTCATTATTCTATCAAAGTCAGGAGTAATCATTACTTTTTGCCTTTCCTCTTTTTTTAGTCATGTGAGGAGGGGGCAGGTTAATGATGAGAGAGTTAGCTTCATTTGTTCTTTTCCTTCCTACTCTTTTTTTTTTCTCTCTTAGAATTTCCATTTTTTGCTCTTGTTTTTCTGTAATGGATAATGACATTTTCTTGTTACATAAAAATGCCCTTTTACTTTCTCTTTCTCTTCTTTCTTATCAATTTTAGTTTATATTTCTTCACTGTTGGTTGATTGTTTTCTGCATCATGTAGCTAAACAATTATTTCAAATTTGGTTTCACTTTGATTTATCATCCATATACTCCCCTATTTGGAGTGATCACATTGTGAGATAGTACCATTTACAATATCATGGTCTTATTAGTGTAGCACACAAAAAAAAATACACAGGTTGCAGGTTGCTGTAAAATTTCTTCAAATTGTTACGTTTAAAAATCATGAAGGGGGATTAAAACTTCAATGAAAATGCCATTTTTTTATAGAGTGAAATCACTTACTGATACTGTAGCTGGGTAAAACTTTTAGGTGAATATTTCATTAAAGAAAAATGTATGAGTTGGAATAGTTTAAAAGATTGATATTGAGTTTAGTAAACAAAAAAAAAACATGAAGAAAAAAAAAGGAAAGCAAATTTTTACAGTGAGAGAGGAAAATGAAAAAAAAAGTCACAAACAAAAGGCACTCCCTTGACAAAAGAAGGTTCACATCAATCTGTCCAAATACTAGTCAATTCTTGTAAGCTCTTACTGTTTGTGCTGCATCATGAGATATCCTTTGCAAATTTTGTATAAAATTAAAATTATGCTTGCTACTCCCTATAAATCACCTTCAATCATTATGATAATCTTTTTAAAAATTTGGTTCTGTTTTTACTGGCAAGAATTGTATTGACAAGAAAAACACAATTATATGTGGTCATTTTGCTCAAGTTCCAAATATTGATTTTGTATTAAGAAAACTAGATGTTGTCATTCTTTTTTTTCTTTCAGCATGGAACACATTAGAAGCAATTTTGTTTTTTTTTCTCTGAATCAATATGATGCTCCTCTTCAATCAAGAATATTGAACTTTGTCTGCTCATTTTATATCAATGTTATTATCCACCCACAATTTCATTTTTGTTTAAATCATCATAACATCCTTGAGAATGAGGAGTTCAAAAAGATATTTATTCAAGATCAGTGGGATTCCATATTGTAAAAAATATTTGTTATGAAATCAAATGGATTTCAATAAGGCTATTTTTTCTCCACATAGCCCTCTGTACTTTCAAAATTATTGGGTGATTTAACCCATTATAATGACTTTAGCAATATTTTATTTAATACACCAATAGAAACATTACAAAATGAAATGTTTTTGTTAATTTATATAGGTTGGTCCATTACCCTGGATGGGTCCTCAGACAGATGATGCAATGAAAGGATTGTGCAAGAATGGCAAGAAGAATATCTTACTTGTTCCAATTGCCTTTGTTAATGATCATATTGAGACCTTGCATGAGCTAGACCTGGAGTACGCCACAGAGCTTGCTGAGGAGGTAAGACATATCGCTCATTTAGAATTAAAAAAAAACATGGAGATGAACTATAATGTAAGGAATACCTGAATGCAAAGTGACCATTCATATTCATAAATTTTGTGCTTCATAATTTTTAAGATATGGAAATCATCCATCATGCTCAAAGTGCAAGACAAGGTAAAATTCATGGAACAATCATCTTCATGCAGAAACTTGCATATTTTATGATTTCATTCTCATGTAATTAGACCCAGAGACGTTCCAACCTGCAATCGAATTCCTTAATTGTTCAATCCTTTTCATTTCTAAGGGGGTATTTAGATATGTTGGTGTCTATTAATGCACAGCTCCGTCGTACCATAATGCTTCACACATCTCACATAGAAAATTTATTGTCTATTCATGAACCTCATTTACCAGAATGAATGCTTTTGGGGAAGGGATAACACACCTGTCAAGTTGTATGGAATATTCACTTTGTTTTCTTTTGAAAATAATTGAATAATAGACAATATTCATTTTTTTATTTATTCAAACATGTTTATTCAGGATAACAAGATCAGTTAAAGACTGTTTTACATCATGGTCCCGAGATTAAAAACATAAACATAGAACAGCAGGTGGATAGATATTGGTATCTTTACATTCTGAATCATTACTGACAAGAGCAAAAAAGACAAAGTATATGATTTGGGTTGGAATCCCTTGACCTAGTAATTAAATGTATCAATCATGAACTATGGCATTAATATTCAGATTTAGGGAACGCACAAACCTATTGTTACTCTTGACACTAAGTGTAAGAGTACAGCAACTACCTACACATGGAATCAAATTGAGAAATGTTTGCCCTTATACTTTTTATAGTCACTATCAAATTTGTAAACAGACTTTGACATACATCTTGCAACCTTGTCCTTTGCAATTTGTATTACATGCCTTTCATTCAAGTATAATCGATTACTAATTATTGGGAGTATTTGACTCACAGGATATATAAAAATAAACCCCAATTATATATAAATGTGCACTTTAAAAGTTCAATTGCACTAAAATTCCTTTCATTCTAGTATGCACTCTGCTGAAACAGTTTTAGGATATCATTGCACACAACGCCTCCATTTATATATCATAAGAGAAAGTGTCATATATCAAAGTTATTCATTTGTTAGATCTGCTAGGAAAAAAATATAATCGTCTGTTGCAATTCATCAGACAAATTTGTATCGCTTCTTCCTGCACGTCATTGTGATGAAAAGAATTTGAAATGAAATTACTATGCGCTGTTCGATCACAAGATAATGACCTTCCAAATTCTGGCTCACAATCCGATGTCCCAGGGACGTCAATGCAAATGAATATGTACAAGTTGTTAATGAGCTTATGTTTAAATTGCTTTTATGTGGGACAAAGAAGATTTGCATTCGGTCTCTCCTCTTGGATTATTGGAGATCTGTATAATGTGTGAAAAATAATTATTAGGTTTCATTAAATGAAGGTTAGCATAGAATTACTCTTGCCTTGTTAGGTATTGAAGTTGTTTCTGGATATTTGATAGATTGGTAATTTGAAGGATGATTGTTGTTTCCGATTGTTAATGTGATGGATTAGATGTACATAGGTATGATACCTTGGTCTCCATGGTGTTGAGTACATTGAAAAGTAAAACATTCAAGCAGTATACGCACTGTTCTAGACAGATAATGTGTTTTTGATAGGTAACATGTGATAATATTTTAACACTCTTCTCATTAAATCAGTGATCTGAAACTTTTAAGCAGCAGCGAAGGTAGCTGCATGACAATATGCACAGATTTATTCATAAATATGACATTTTGATAAGGCTTGTTACAGTGGACATGAAAAACTTACAAAGAAAGTTATTTTTGTCAAGCTACATGTATTAATATTTTGTGCCAGGTAACCAGTGACTTTACATGACAATATACCACATCAGTGTTCCAGAGTGTTAGTAACGCTGAGCTTTTATACCAAATTATTCATGTTTGAAATGAGGAATCCTTTTCACTTAATTATTCTTACAGAGTTAATGCTTGTTGATACTGGCTACCAGGGGAAGTTTATATTTAAGTCATGAGACCTAGTTTTTCTGAAACACATTGTTTGTAGGCAAACCAGTTTGGCTCATTGAAGGTGCCTTGTGCTTGTCACTCATAATGGATCACAGTTGAATATTTTTAAAAATGGCAAAACCAATTCTTTGCGCTCTTGCGGCAGTGTAGAAATATTTGAAATGGACTACTTAGCTGTATAGGCTTTTAGGAATTTTATTAAAATCTGATGCGATATAATTGATAGATAGTCATTATCACGGAATAGTGGAAGTTTGGGTAGCAACCTACAACTTGTGTGTAACAAAGAAATGGGCACTTAATGAAATTATATAATATACATGAATTTAGTGTCTGACAAAATCACTTAGCTTGTTTTGTTAATGTTGAGTGAAGAGAGTGCTTCTGTTCGTAAAAGGGAATTAACTAATATTAGTGTATCAATGTTTTTATGCCTCCGCCACCGTAAGGTGGTGCTGGAGACATTATGTTTTCGGGTTGTCCGTGCGTGCGTGAGTGCGTCCGTCCGTCCGTCCGGAACTTGTTACCGCGATAAGTTCAGAACTGCTAGATGGATTTTGACCCAACTTGGCTTAAGTATGTATAAGCATGTGAGGATGAAGTGATTAGATTTTGGGTTCAATGGGTCAAAGGTCAAAGGTCACAAGACCCCAAAACTTGTAAAAAAATCACTCAAAATAGCGTGTTACCACAATAAGTTCAGAACTGCTTGATTAATTTTGATCAAACTTGGCTCAAGTATGTACATGTATAAGCATGTGAGGATGAACTGATTAGATTTTGGGTTCAATGGGTCAAAGGTCAAAGGTCACAGGGCCAAAAAACTTGTTAAAAATCACCCCAAAAGAGCTTGTTACCGCAATAAGTTCAGAACTGCTGTAAAGATTTTGACCAAACTTGGNAGACGAGCACTAAGTAAAAACAAACAATATTATTGATCTCTCAGAAAAGACTTCTTTGTCCTTCTCTCAGATTCATTTTGTTGTGTCGTCTTAGGTGTCATATTTTGTTCCTACTTGAAGGGTTTATGTCATATCCTTCCTCAGTGCTTTTTGTCCTATATCTCTGCTGAAGCTCTGAAGAACACGTTTACTCAGATGACTGAATACAGGAAGTTTGCTGCATATATGCCATTGATGTGATCTTTACGTATGTTTATCTTTGCAGTGTGGTGCAGAGAATGTTAGAAGAGCTCCATCTTTAAATGACAGCCCCATCTTTATTGAGGTAAGTAACAATGTGATCAAAGTTTTACAAGTCCTTATACAAGTATGATGTATTAAATATAAATCTAATATGATGATATCAAATTTGCGCATTACTTTCTGTTTGTGAAATGACAAGTAGAAACAGTTTTTGAAAAAAAATCTAAAAAGAAGGCAGCAGAAAGACAGAAACAGAAGAAGCAGATACAATATGTCCCCCCCCCCCCATTACACAAGTAAAAAGTAACACCTCCCTTTCTTGAAAGAGGCTTATTACTTTGTGTCATAAGTTTGGCAACAAAGTCTCTTTGTCTCTTTCCTTGGCCAGCTTGTGTGTGAAGATCCCACATCTTATGCATTATTGAACAGTAAAGCGAATGGCATCTTATTTTCCATGTGTCACAATATATAAGCTCCTTCTCCCGAGGAATTATTGTGCTTTACTGAAATATCCTGACAGATTTCTGCTTGGATTTACATAGTTTTAAGCAAAAACATTACTTTGTGTGACCTCTTAATTCTGCCAAGATTGATTTTACAGGATATTGTTGAGAGGGGGAATATTTTTTATAATTATTATAGTTTTAATTTACCGTAACAATTCTTAGATTGGAGGAATATAGTGTGGTCCTTGATTAAAAACAAATTAGAAATAGAAATGTGTTTAAAACAGAAAGAATTTGATCATTTCATGTCTATTAGAACATGATTTTTATCCTTAGGCAAGACCATTGTGACTTTTGGAAGTGACATTTATTCTCCTTAATAATGTATGCTCATGAAAGCACAACTCAGTAGATCATGTTGAGTCAGACAATTGCAAAATATTCCTGCCCGATATCATCGCTGAACACTCACTTGTGAAAAGTTATTCTTCTCTGAAGAAAACCGAAAGGGCCGCTTTTTTTGTGTGTTTTGTATTATTATATTATTATAAGAGTTTAACATTTTAACATGGGTATTATTTATAATGGTAACAGTATTGTATACTTCTCTGGAATATATGTGTCTTTGATTTAAGAAATATCAACTCAACCGATTTTTTATTTTGATTTCCAATACTATCTGCAGGCAATGGCTCACCTGGTTAGTGATCATCTTAAGTCTGGACAGGTGTGTTCTCGTCAACTCCCCCTACGCTGCCCCATGTGTGTAAACACAGTGTGTGGTAAGACCAAAGAGTTCTTTGCATCTCAAAAGCTATGAGTAATCCATAGTCTTGCATCACAGACACTAGTATGACTCTTATTGACAACATCATGAACTCTTATAGTAAGACAGTCTTCTCAAATGTCTGATGGTGTCCTTGATTTGAGCAAGTATTGTGTAATGTTTTACAATACAGTGAAACCTTGTTTGTAGGCATTTCACTCGCCCCTCAGACACAAGTGACTGATAAAAGTTTATATGTCCGCAGTCTAAGATAAGGAAGAGGATCATTTGGCCTCTCCTCGGATGGATTGGTAAGTCATGAGATGTGTTTCATGAACTGTCTTGTCAAATATTTTGCTCACATGACCAATCAAATTCTAGAATTATAGTAGCTTATAGTAAATCACTGGCTGATTTCCTGAAACATCGCCACGTAACGTATAGCATGATTTAGGGCAAGCGTCTGCTTTTAAAGCAGGTTGGATCAGTGAGAGCTTATTGACGGACTATTTTGAGAGGGGAAGTAAGCTCATTCCTCCTTAATCTCAGTAAAGCAAAGATATTTTGGACAATGGAATTGTCACAATATAAATTTGTAAAAAAATGGACTCCCAGCAAGAACAACAATATATAAAGGCAAATGTAAGAAAATATATGTGATTTGTATTTTTGTAATATGACTATGATTTCTTGGGCATGGTCCAAGTGTATCGGGTTTTTACTAGAAGGGGCATTTTGTCTATAAAAGCCTTCTATTCATTTGACTGTCCCATTTTGTATTGTTTTAGACTGAGATGATTATGGAACAGGCATGGTTAAAATGGTCAAGAAATATAGTAATGCATACAACCATATCTGTACAAGTTGATTCTCAAAGCTATTTTTCTTCAATAATTCTCTATTTTTAAGATATAATAACATGATGATGTCGATTATTTAATGCCAAATCCACTGTGGAGTGCTCAAGTGGCATATTAAATTTTACCTGCTCAAGGATGGTTTAAGATGTTTTAATTTAAAGGGGAATTACACCCAGACAATAATGTACAGTCAGTAGATGAAAAAAATCAGATGAACAAACTGCGAAAATTTGAGCAAAATCGGATAATCCGTTCAAAAGTTATGAATTTTCAAAGTTATCATTTCCACCTGTGCTGGACATCCTTGAATTGGCAACGTATAGCCAATTTGCATAATCTGTGATGTCATACATGGAGAACTCTTCATGCACTTTGTATATACATTTTTTGAAAATGGATCAATATCCTATTTCAAATGAGGAATCACCACCGTTCTTTCTGGAGTGCTTGCAGAATTGATGTGGCTATAATATATATAACTGAAAAAACAAAATTTTGTCTACTTTTCTGGAAAAAGAGGAAAATGTGAAATTTTGTGTACAAAGTGAATGAAGAGCTCTCCATGTTGGCAGCCATTTTGTGCCTGTACGTTTGCCAATTTAAGGAGCCCATGAGGGTGTAAATGAAAACTTTGAACATTCATAATTTTTTAATGGATTGTCCGATTTTGCTCAAATTTTCACAGTTTGTTCATCTTATTTTTCTTCATTTGATGATAGCAATTTACTGTCTGAGTGTAGTTCCCCTTTAACAATCTATTGATTTTTATTTTTACAGTAGAAGACACAGGGTAGTAAAGTCAGAGTATTTCTTTATTTTAGATAACTCTTTATTTACGATTCGTTTGTTGGGCAGTATAAGTTTAGGCTAGCGTTTTAATTTGTTTAATCATATAATTTTGAGTACTATAAAATTAGGCAGGATTTCAATGCTTACTGCTCAAGTTACATTATGTATTTTGTTGTATTCAGTTTATCACTTATTGTTTTGCTGAATTAATGTCTTTCTTCACTTTTTAAGCACAGGAATTTACGATTCTAATGTATGATATATTTTGTTAAAAATTGAATGTTCACAGTACTAAGAAGCTGTGATGTCAGAATTCTCATCTCATATAAATTATCATTCTCACACAGTAGCTTACCACCCGAAATGATGTTTTCATATTACTATTGCTTTTGCCACTACTAGGAAGTTTAGAGTCCTGGTACATCCCTCTGTCGAGAGGAAGAAAGCAAAAAAAGGTGATGTTTTCTAGTAATATGCTCCAATTAAATGAATCCATTTGTTGATAGAGTGGCAATTGGAGAGTGCCTAATGAGCAATGCCCATTACCTGATTACTTTTGTGATGAGCTTGCATTTCAATTCAATATGAACTGGATTTCATTAGTCTCATTAGGTGAAATCATTATTTGAAATTCTCCTACTTTTTTCAAATTAGATGTAAGATATATGATAAATTTGATATATATTTGAATAAATGATGGATAATCAATTTCTCAGCAAAAGTGTGTGTGGTTCATGTTTCAATTTTTCAATATTTTCCTATCATAAGAGTAAATGTTTTCTTAACAATTTCTGATGTTCTAGTTCAACACAGACATTACCCATTTTGTTACTTGGAATCTTTGGGCAAGTGCACAGATGTTGTGCATATTTTATATCAAGTCTATTCAATAGGTGGGTTTACTGATAGATGCAAATTTATGCATACCTCCAAAGTAAGGCTTGCTGGAATCCAAGTATTGCAGTTCAATTGTTACTTCGCGGTTTAAGAGATACCACTGAACCATATTCGTTGGCAAAAAACGCTCATAAATTTGAATATATTAGTAAACTGGCCTACTAAGCTTTGCTTTCAGGGTGGGATAAACCCTGATCTATGCACACATTTCTTTAATATGTTCATTTTCTGTTGAACAATATGATGGAATGATTTATTAAACAATACTTATTTACTGATAGAGCTTAATAATAGATGCAATTTATATAGCGCACGTATCCACTCTGCTGAGTGCTCAAGGCACTTTACATTATTATTACCCTGGCTTTAGCCCGTCGGCCATCCACGGCGCACTTGGCATTTCAAAGAATAAATATTCCTGCCAGGTACCCATTCACCTCACCTGGGTTGAGTGCAGCACAATGAGGATGAATTTCTTGCTGAAGGAAATTGACGCCATGGGTAGGATTCGAACCTACGACCCTCTAGTTGAAAGGCGAGAGTCACGACCACTACACCACGGCGCCTCCACTTAGGGGTGTTAAAAGATTTAGCATCAGAAGTGATGGTGCAACCGAATAAATGGAAGTTGTCACTTTCATGATAACTTCACTATCTAATTAAAAGAGAGAGAAGGAGAGCAGGTTGAATATACTCAATATTATTTCTCATTACTGTTGGTAGGAAGAAATAATATAGGTACAGTTTACAGATAAGAGGATTTATAATGAGAGAGTGTAGCATGGAAAGAGGTAAGAGCTTTGTGACATTCAATGATAGAGGGAGAAAGAGAGAGAGAGAGAGAGAGATGAAGAGAGGGGGATATGTAGAAAATTAAATAGTTTTGTCAAGACTGTATTGTTTAGTTAACAGTGAGTGCTTGCCGAAATTCCTTATTTTATATATGAGCGAGCAGAGAGAGAGATAGAGAGAACAAGAGAAACCCGTCCTTGGAAAATTAAAATGAAGACCATGATCTCTAAACCGAAATATATATATATACCTGTCGAATCATCGGTCAGATCTATGTGTGACGTTAGAAAAGCTTTCTTGAGTCGGATCGTAAAATCACTCCTCCACTTGATACCAAATATGGGTTAGCACTCTCTAAGCACTCCCCGTCAACTGGGTGTCGGTGATGAACAGAAATCTGTTTCTTTATTCATTGACTGAGAGGGTAGCTTGGGCAGCTAAATCAGTTAACATTATTTAACGGTCAATATTGAGCTATCTAGAATTCTAGATTGTAAGTAAATATTTCATTGCGGAAAGCAAATGTACACGGATAGGTTACTTTCATTGCCAGATGAATAGCAAACATGAGCGTTCGCGATGTGATAGATAAAGTGTTAACCTGTCTTCTTAATTGTTATTTAACAAACTTTGCCTGTTATTTAGACAAGACACAGAAAATATGCCGCAATAAAATGACACTTATGCTTTTATTATGTGAGCGAGACAGGACCTAATCAAAGGGTACTTGAGTGGAATAGGCGAGACTGAATATGTTTAGTGAAGCCTAATCTATGATGTGAGGATGTAAAATAAATTGGGGGTGAACTTATCAAATATTATTTGCGTGATTGACAAGATGAGGTTAAATCTTTTGCTTAATTCACACTTCAGCAAATGGTTTGTTTGAATCATGTCCTCGCTTGGGATATACAGTGTGTCATAAATGTGAGTACATCCCTGTCATTTTGGCAATCAATTTACCAGTATTTACCAGGTCTGATTGTAAATATATCCCGCTCTCAGTTGTGTATAAGTCTGTTCAGATGATATCTGCGGAGATGCATAAAATGTTGGCGTAAAAAATATTCGTTAATGAATGATAAACGCATTAACATTCAAATTTAGTTAGTTAACTGCCGAATGACTTGAGTACACACATTGTGTGAAATATGAATCTTACGAATAGTATTTAGAAATTCATTCAATTTTTCTGTCATTCACATGTTTGACACAAAACACACATATACACACAAACGTTCTCTCTTCCTATGTATCAACATTTCTTTTCTCCCATTTTCAAAGACTTTGGTAGTAAAAGTTTCAGAAACTCATGCCGCATTGATAATTCATATTTAAAAGAAAAACATTTACATCGCTTTTTTTTTGCTTTTATTAAATACATCCGTCAATGATGACGTACCTTTCTATTACTACTTTAATAAGTTATTCTTACAGGGTGCCATATAGAAAATAGCCCTTCATGAGCATAATTCAGATAATTTGCTTATGAATTTTATCTGGAATAGGTAATGCCCACCCACGAAATCAAATCATTGCATAATAGTAGTAATGCGATTCATTGCCAGCCTTGCCTTTTCCTCTTTTCTTTCATTTCTCTCCCATTTTAAATGTTTCATTCTTCCAATCATCTAGCTCAAATTTGGTAACCCTTCCATATTACCCTCATTTCTGCATTTTAACTCTCGCCTTCTTATAACGAAATTCCAGAGTCAAGCAGAGATGCATTCCAAATAAATGCACATAATGGTGCGCATGTTACGTATTTAATGAGAAAATGGGTCCCCCTGGAATCTGTATTTAAGAAATAATTTCATAATACAAAATATGAAAGTCATTTCCGCTATTGTCGGTTAAGTTATTAAGATGATTATGCCTCAGACATCGGGCGCAAAATTTCTTGATCCACGGGATTTTAAAGTCAGAATACATATATTTACAATCGACGATCATCTCCACCCGGTATCATTTTTTTTTCAGGAAAATTACAAGAAATTCTTTCACTTCTACTCTTTCTTTACATTGTTTCTTATTCTTATTCATCTTCTTCTATTTCTCTCTCTTTCTTTGCTCTGTGTAGGAATGAAAATTTAACTTTAATTTCATTATTTTAAACTGATTTGTTTTTCTTTGTAAAATTGGATTGACAAACTTTACTTTACATTCACTAAAGAGAAGCATAGACAACTGTCACTGACCGTTTTCTTTCAAGGTTTTATTTTCTCTCACTCTTATGTTTTTTTATATTGCGCCCACTATATATACTCTCATGATCATACTGCAAAACAGAGAGAGTGACAAGGATGCAGGCAATTGGGGAGAAAAGAGAAGATGATTTTGAAGGAAGGATGACATTTTGAAAGTTTTGCTGTCACCATGGTGTTGTTGTTGTTGTTGGATTTGATGGCGCACCAAGCTGGGACAGCATCATTTAAAACTTCTTTATGGGTCAAATGATCAGGATGTCATTGTTATCATTCCCAGAGAGACATCAGCCCGTAGCTGCATGCTCCTTAAAAGACCCAATTCTCAGATGTTTGGAAGATTAAATGTTTTTCTCATTATTTTCGATTGATGAAGTAAAGGTCATCCTTTATCAACCATGAGGTAAATTTCATTCAGGAAGAAATTTATCTCAACCCAGGTGAGGTGAATGTGTATGGGATGAAGAGATTCGTTGAATGCAGTGAGCACCAAAAGATAGCCTTGTTATCAGGCAGATCCGGCGACTAATCAGCTAATGTTGAGGAAAAAGAGTAGCCACAGACTACTGCGAC
>BQKZ01000013.1:70866-93255 GCA_036244855.1 Temnopleurus reevesii
TATTACATGTGGTGGTTTGTCAAGAAATATAGTTATATTCGCAATCATAAACTTAAAATGAAGGCAGATTGGTAGCGATGGTAATGGAGGTGGTAGTGGTGGTGCATGATGATGATGATGATGATAATGATGATGATAATGATAGTGATGATAGTGATAATAGTGATGATGATGATGATGGTAATGATGGTGATGATGAAGATGATAGTGATGATAGTGATGATGATAACGATGATGATGATGGTAATGATAGTGATGATAGTGATAATAGTGATGATGATGATGATGGTGGTAATGATGATGATGATGAAGATGATAGTGATGATAGTGATGATGATAATGATGATGATGATGATGGTAATGATAGTGGTAACTATGATGTTGTTGGTTGCGGTAGTGATGGAAACGAGTATAACAACCGTTGTGAAATGAACATTCAGAAACAATATTTTTTGGGTAAGAACTCTCTTACTGACATGTGATTCATCATGTTTCTGTAGCATTGGACGATTAACCAAATGCATTGCTTGTAATCACCAATGCTTGAGGGAACACCATTTCATATTGCTCCCCAGCTCCTATTAACACTGAAAGTGATGAGATTTTTTTTTACCAATTTTGTTGCTCTCCTGCTGAAGAGTATTTTAGTTGTATTTATCATCAGTTCTATCAGAGATTACTGCCTCAAGTGAATTAGAGAATGGTGTAGAATGTGCAGCATACGGTATTTGGAGGAACTATTCAGTCTGATAGAAATTTTCATAAAATGTCATCTGTCAGGCATACATATATAATTATGATGGATGCATGTGCAAAATGTCAAAACGCTGTAAAAATTTTGGCGGGTGAACATTGCAATTACTGCTGCCCTAAATTGTACTTAACGGTTAAGGTATAGGATTGGCAGTATTCTGAAGGTTGCTTGTAGTGGTTAGCACTAACACTGCCTAGTGCAACACGTATTATGACAAACCCGGGGCGGGCAGGGCCTTCGCCCCTGCTTTTCGCCTGGCCTGACAACCCCCAACAAGACAAACAGAACGGTTCGTATTCCGATAGCGATGTTTAGTTTAATCCAGGTCTATTAAGTCATTGTCAATTCGACCCTTGATTAACTTTTTTTCAACTCGAAGCCCAAGCTCCCATGCACGCTTTATCGGAATACGGGCCAATGAGTCTGCGAACCATTTCTTTCTTCTTTTTTTTTTACATCACGTCATATGTTGAGGGGGTGCTTGAACCATCCGAAGCCCCTCTCATTACACCTGTACACACATACATACAAACACACACACATAGTTGTCTGAGATCCATAATCACTCTAAGTTAATTGCTATGTATTAGAATATTTTATTTGAGCCTCATAGGGCCGTAAAGGGGAACCAACCCCTGGAATTATCGTGCTCTCATTGAATGAAGAAACATAAGATGAACAAGCTGTAAAAGTCTGAGCAAAAACCCGTTCAAAAGTTAGGAATTTTCATATTCACAGAGATTTGACGATCACTGCAGCCGCTCATGTGGATCCATGCGATCGGCAACACCGACGGAATCTGTGACGTCATGTCGGACAACTCCATATTGACGTATACAATTTTTAAAAGTGGATGAATGTGTAATTTAGAGTACGGTTGTAACATGATTATTTTCAAAATACATGCAGAATCGATGAAGAAATATGATAACCCAGTAGAAAATTGGAATTTTGTTGACTCTTCCGGAAAAAAGAGGAAATGTAAAATGTTGTATACAGAGTGAATGGGGAGTTGTCCAACATGACGTCACAGATTCTGTCGATTCTTTGTGACTTTGAAAAATTCATAACTTTTGAACGGGTTATCCGATTTTGTTCAAATTGTTAAAGTTTGTTCATGTGATTTTTTCTTTATTCAGTGAGAGCTCTGTAATTCCAGGGGTTTGTTCTCCTTTGATTTATAAAGTCATAATTGGTTTTTGAACATATTGCATACATTATATAACAATTTGCAAATATTTTGAAAACATTGCAATCTATAAGCTGGACAAACTATTGCTAAATTATGAATACAATATGGATACTTATATAGCGCTCAATACACAGGTATGGTTCCAGAGCGCTTTACAAATTACATTAACAGAAGAATAAAGAAATAAAAGAAACTTATTAGTCAAACAGAAGAGTTTTTATGGCTTTCTTAAAGGTATCCAATGATGGGAGAAGGCGGACAGNCTAGTGCAACACGTATTATGACAAACCCGGGGCGGGCAGGGTCTACGTCCCTGCTTTTTGCCTGGCCTGACAACCCTCAACAAGACAAACAAAAATGTTCGTATTCCGATAGCGATGTTTAGTTTAATCCAGGTCTAAGTCATTGTCAAGTATACCCTTGGTTCAATTTTTCAACACGAAGCCCAAGCTCCCATGCACGCTATCGGAATACGGGCCAATGAGTCTGCGAACCATTTCTTTCTTCTTTTTTTTTTTGCATCACGTCATGCGTGGAGGGGGTGCTTGAACCATCCGAAGCCCCTCTCATTACACACACACACACACACACACACACACACAAACACATATACAAATAGTTGTCTGAGATCATATCCCATCAACTGTTATTTATCCATAAACACTCTAAGTTAATTTCTATGTATTAGAATCTTTTATTTGAGCCTCATAGGGCCTTAAAGGGGAACCAACCCCTGGAATTATCATGCTCTCATTGAATGAAGAAAAATAAGATGAACAAACTGTAAAAGTCCGAGCAAAATCGGACAACCCGTTCAAGAGTTAGGAATTTTCATATTCACAGAGATTTGACGAACACTCTGCCGCTCACGGGGTAGTCCAGTTAAGGACTGAGTGTTCTGATAGCACCCACCTCTGCATATTCACTTACACTGTACACACAGGGACTGCACTGCACTCAACCACAGAGTCCTTACATAACCCTCTAATATGTATACCCCTCTGATCGCGCCTGATGCAGTCCCTGTGTGTACAGTGTAAGTGAATATGCAGAGGTGGTTGCTATCAGAACACTCAGTCCTCAACTGGACTACTCACGGGGATCCATGCGATCGGCAACACCGACGGAAACTGTGACGTCATGTCCGGACAACTCCATATTGACGTTGTACATACAATTTTTAAAAGTGGATGAATGTATAATTTAGAGTACGGTTGTAACATGATTATTTTCAAAATACATGCGAAGTCGATGAAGAAATGTAAAAACCCAGTCGAAAATTGGAATGTTGTCGACTCTTCCGAAAAAAAAAAGAGAAAATGTAAAATTTTGTATACAGAGTGAATGGGTAGTTGTCCGACATGACGTCACAGATTCTGTCGAATCTACGTGACTTTGAAAATTCATAACTTTTGAACGGGTTATCCGATTTTGTTCAAATTTTAAAAGTTTGTTCGTGTGATTTGTCTTTATTCAGTGAGAGCACTGTAATTCCAGGGGTTGGTTCTCCTTTGATTTATAAAGTCATAATTGGTTTTTGTACATATTGCATACATTATATAACAATTTGCAAATATTTTGAAAACATTGCAATCTAAGCTGGTAGAACTATTGCTAAATTATGAATCATCTGTGAATAATTTTTTCAAAAAGTATTACGAGTGACAAATATTAATCTTCTTCTATTTGTTATGCATTAAGATTTGTTTTCCAGGTATGCCTATAACTTGGATTATGATGATTTAATAAACGCTCAAAATCCACCCAATGTCATTTCACTCCGTACTACCTCTCTCATTCCTTGAAAGAAACTGTGAGAAAATAGACCTTATCCATTACATTCTGTTAAAAGTGGTTTTATTGGTATGGATTGGAACGCTGAATTCAATTGATAGAGAGCATACAGACGGTGTTATCCAGGAAGTAATAAACGCACGTGCCATTTAGATGTATTTACACACTTCTGCAGACAATTGCAGAGAGGAGAAATGAAGGCGTGTAGAACGCGTCTGTATTCCGCATCTTGATTTTTCATTAGTCCCATCCCTTTGATGCCTATCTTGAAATATTGAATCATTATGCTCTTGTGCTGTTGGTATATAAAACAAGAAGAGTTGTAGAATAAGGGAAAATGTTGTTAAAATATTAGAGCGAAACTTCACCGAATGAAAATCAATTCCGCACTATTTGGCATTGCTCGTGTGAAAATTTCCAAGAAGCAACCTGTAGTTATGAAAGATAGGGATGAAAAACATTCTCACCCATGAATGAAATGTAATCTATTATACATGTAAGAGTGTGATAAAGAATTCTACAATGATCATTATAAGCCTATATGTCAAGATCAAAATCAGATCAGGAAAATTATATATATTAGCGCGAAACTTCACCGAATGAAAATCAATTACTCACTTTTTGATATTGCTCATGTGAAAATTTCCAAGGAGCTACCTGCATATGAAAGATAGGGGTGAAAAACATTATCACCCATAAATGAAATGTAAATCTATTATACATGTAGAAGTGTGTTAAGGAATACTACAATGATCATTAAAAGCCTAAATGTCAAGATCGAAATCAGATCAGGAAAATGATATATATTAGAGCGAAACTTCACCGAATGAAAATCAATTACTCACTTTTTGGTATTGCTCATGTGAAAATTTCCAAGGAGCAACCTGTAGTTATGAAAGATAGGGGTGAAAAACATTGTCACCCAAAAATGAAATGTAATATATTGTACATGTATGGGTGTTAAAGAATTCTACAATGATCATTAAAAGCCTATATGTCAAGATGAAAATCAGATCAAGCGGACTCTACCCGTCCCCAAAATATGTTGAGGAGCAAAACAAACCGGATAAGTTAAAAAAAAATCCACAAGCCCAGAAAAGCATCGATGTCCTCACTTTGTTGTGTCAAGCTGATCCTGCTTGCAAACATTGGAGGGGGGGGGGGGGTCACAGTCCCCGTGTTCATATACTGCCCACTATTCACTGTGTTTAACCATAATCCAACACTCAGTTTTCTATTAATCCTCGCTTTCGATGCTAAAGACATCTTTGAATCTATGAGTGTTTAAAACTGCATAATATTTTAATGAACACCACTAAGTACAAACGGTTATTTATGAGACAGGTTGCGTGACTATCCTGCTCGTTAACCGACCTCAGTCAGGATGACGCTTTGCTTGTAAAATAATAAATCGTTAATATTCGTTATAAAGATGGATTGAGCAATTACAGCCGCCTACCGTAGTGCTCATTTTTACGTAGTTTACGATCTTTGATTTAAAATTACGAGAAGCGACAAATAGATTGTTTTCCAGCTGTATCCAATAAAAATGCGATTCTAATTATCTAATAATAACCATAGCATTGAATTCGATGCAATTTATGTTAGTAATAATGATAATACATGTAGTCCATTTCAATTTATTTCAATGATGTCCGGTTCTTATACACCGGTAGCGCATAACACATGGCCTGCGCTTGTATAAAAGGCGGCTTTGACACACAAAGACTTGGTGTTCCCTCAAGCATGAATTGAACTTTATTCTGAAAATGGCTCTTGACAGATATGATGATGGAGAAATTATAACTAGGGGAAAATCTGATGATAGATACATTTTGAAACTGTGATTTTTTTATACACTCTGTATAGCATAAAAAGAAACAACAAGAAGTGCTTTAAAGGCGAGGAAAATATATGTGGTATTGTGTTGCCGAGTGCAAGCAAAAAATATATCGTTTGGTTATATAATCTTCTAAGTCTGCATTTCCAAGCTTATCGGAGCAAATATTATTCGCACTACAGGAATGCCCTATATACCTCGTAAATATTACCGACTCATCTTGGCCCAAGATTGGAGATTTTGAAGTATACGGACGCAACTTTTTGTCAGGGGCGGGGATAGGAGAGGGCCCCGCTGCATGAGGATAAAATAGTACCTTGCTAATGAGGGTGTCGATTCAGAAATGCTGTGGACACTGGTGTGGCCACTGGTGTGATACAGACTTCACGGGGTGTGACCCTCTCCTCCTCCCCCAATCCGGAGTTGTTGGAGGACCTACATAATGTCTATTTTTACGAATACAATCTTTCTTGTCCCTTGGGGCTAAGGAAACAAAAATGCGGCCAATCCTAACTCACGATTTTTAAATATTCTCCAAGGGTGCTAGGACGCCCCGTGAACTTTGGCTAAAGATCAAGGCGTTTTGTTCACATATTATCTTTATCCTCCATATATAGCAAGTAACATCTTTCAGTAATCAGTAATTGTCTGATGTATGATATAATCTTGCTAAGACCACAAATGAATTAAGTTTAGATCAAAACTGGGGTGGATAATGACTGTAGTCACAATGACTTCTGCCGATCACCGATGTCGTAAAGATGAGATCGGGGTGTGACTGGGGTCAGTCTCGAGAATATTTGGAAGAAATAAACACGGACAGTGAAACTATCATCATGGGTCGTTCAATAATGGTGTCGATATTACATTATTGGTTAAAGTTACACTCAACGTGGTCCTATATTTCAGCTTGCACTTTGCAAGCAGGTAGTACTGCAGTAATAGATGGTCAGTGGATTTTTTTGGACAATGACATGGGGAATGTAACTGGTCATAATATTCTAGGGGAATTTAAACCCCAAGTATCATTTTGTAGTGAAATTAGAAATAATTGAGCCATATTTTCCATTTTATAGGTAGGATGCTTTCACTGGTTTCCTATTATGCGTATTTTTGTCTTTATTTTGGAACGAGAATATGTGTCAACATAAGTGACTGATCCATGAAAATTTAGGGAATCACTATAAAATAAAATGACGAAGGAACTGTAAATAGTAACCAAATCCCTATTCAAGCTTTCCCGATGGTTAGCAGATAAAACAATAAACTTCCCTGTCATTCAGCAAAATACACATGTCTGACATCAGCTCCACATTGCTTTTACAATTGCTGGGAAGGAATTTTTTTGTACCCATTGACCATGTTATCGGCTTGAATAGAAAACCATTTATTGAAACAATTGTTTATATTCTCCAATTTTTCAGTCCGTACATTTCCCATTGAATGAAATTAGAAATGTTAAACAGTAAAATTAGACAAATGAGAACTAGAAGTTTACAATACATCACTGTAAATTCTTTGCAGTATCACATAGCGCTGCCTGGACAACAAAGGCCTCTTCCCCTTTTGGCGAACGAAATGTTATCATTATTTTTATGTAGTGTCTCCTTAAGGAAGACGTGAGTAGGATAAAAGCACGGCTAAGATAAGATAATATTCGTTATAAAGAAATGCAGCAGGAATGTGAATCGTCTCATGAATTCTTTGGCGGAAGCTCTTTCTTCTCATCAGAACATATTTCTTTAGAATCTTTCCTATGTTTTATAATCATTCATGTGAGCGGTAAGCCTCGTATTCGGTCTCCATAATTATATCAATATACTGTCTATTTCATTCAAGAAAAATTCAGAAATTTCACTTATTTTTAGCGAGGGTTCAATTCTTTTTTTGCCATTATCATTATGGAGATACCTCATAAAATGCAAACATTTCTATGCACGCTTAAACTTCATATTTAATTTACAAATAGCAATATAAATCAGGATTAAAAGAGATAGTTCTGATTTGTTATCGAAGATATATGCAACTTATAACGAATGAACAAAGGGCGTAGAATAATTACCCTGAACATTTTACCAAGGTCATGCATACAATTTGGACATTAGAATGCGTGCAAATAAATCAAATATAATAAAATGGTTTAACATACGATTGGAATGTATCGATTGGCCATTTGCTTCTTCAAGGTTCGCACATGGACAATTACATATTTTGTAATTTCACGAACTTAGTCAGTATAAGGTCGCTACAATAGAGAAGTCAATTTCCATGCAAGGTTTTCCATGAATTTCTACTCAATATTTGTAATGATTTGTGAAGATCAAATGCTATATCTACCCATTTTTAATAAGCAACCGATCAATAACCACAAGCATACCAGTGGTTATAGAGTCTTTCGTTGTGGTTAGCAGTTCATGGCTCTGTATGTAAAGCGCTCAAATGACAAGGAATCTGCCCTTTTCTGAAACATTTTATATAAATCTAAAACCTAACCTTGAGTTTCCGCATTAGGATTAAGACGAATGAAAAGTACAAATTCCCCCAAATTTAGTTCGTTATTTTATGATGGAATGCAAAGACAAATTCCATTACCAGATTACGTCTTTAATTAGTTTTAGGAAGAAAGAAGAAAAAAAGAGCGGTAGAGGCAACATTATTTGAGTATAAAATACCCTATATGAAATAATGAATGACCACTGTTGAACTCATGCCAGTACGGTAGGGTTTGGATCAAAATATATACTGGGTGGAGCAAATTTCCTAACTACTTCGGTAGTAACGAAAGCGCACCAGAATCAGCAAAGACATCAAACCTAACATATTCATTCTATTGATAGCTCCAATCACAATATTCATGTGTCAACTCTATCATAATTATACATGTTATGTATATTACGTTCTTTTTTGCGAATGAATTATACCTATAGAATTTAGGTCACGGACTCAAATATGCAAATGAGTAAGGCGGGGTGTTTCAACAAACAGCGCTGGAATAACACATTGTAAAAAAAAAATTGAACATACTATTCAAGTAAGAAATATGGGTACTATCATTATCATTGTCATTGATATTACTATCATAATAATTATGCACTACAAATGAGGTATTTACCTTCACGTTATGAACTAAAATTATGAGAGTTACCTGATTGTATAGATGCAATCAGTGAACATAATGGAACTGTAACTAAGTGAATCTCGTACATTTCAAGTTCGGCATCGTATGTTCACATCTAACGAAGATAGTTGCCTTAGGTATATAATAACAAGACGTAGGTTGTATTATACTGACCTATCGAATAATTTAGTTAAAGTAATGAAGCTCACATGATTTAGCACTGCTTGACATATACAACATTTTTTTGGAGGAGGGGCGGGGGGGGGGGGGGTTGTCCTTTTAACTTTATATTACATTATTAGTAGTACTTGCAATTAAATTTTGAAATTATTTTTTGTTCATAAAGTTGACCCATTTCAGGAACATTACAAATATCGTTATGATCATAAATTGTTATTGTCCGTAACCTTACAAGTGAGGAGCCAAGCAAGCGGGTCTGAATAAAATAGACAAGCACTTATGAGAAGTGTGTTAAGGCCCATAAACGAAATTTCAATGACTGAAACGTTCACTTCACATAAAATGAAATATGCTATAAAGTTTACTTCAAGTATACATTCCCACTAATTGTACTTATCGAGCTTTTAAAGTAACATTTTGCTTCGTGTTTCTACTTTTGTCTTACTTTATAGCACAGAATGATGATTTATGATTTGGACATCGTGTGAACTTGAACGTCAAGACGAGCTCTTAAAAAAAAAACCGAATTAGCCTACTCAACGACGAAAAATATAAATCTTCATGAAGTGCAAGGTTTAAATACTCACACACCCACAAGATTCGTGGCAAGCTTTGTGTTTGATTGTAGAACATTTCTTCTTTTTTCCCTAAAATGAACTTTGAATCTTACGAAAAGGCGCGTTATAGATGCAATTTTTTTATTAAAAAAAATGTTTTCAGTTCTGTGTGGCTGAGCATTTACATGCAACATCAATGCATACGTCACGCTGATCAGGGTCAAAGGTTCCAGGCGTGGTATGGCTTGAATGAAAAACAAGCTTAAAGGGGATAAAGAAGTATGGCTTGAATGAAAAACAAGTTTAAAAGGGATAAAGAAGAACGAAGTTAGATCGATGAATGTGTCACGATTAAATGGCCTCATTCGTCATGTAGAACTTTTGAACTGTGCGAACGTCACAATCGCATTATTACGTAAGTCAGGCATACTTCAGTCGTCAACAATATATTTTAAGTCTAATGTTAAGATATATATTCATCTCTATGTGTGCATGCTTATAATGTATATCAACGGATCCGATTTACATAATATATGTAATGTAGAATGCGATACAGGACGAAGAGCACCATTAAATCATGACAAAGCTATTTTTGAAGATATTGTAATTATCCTATCGCGACATATATATTGAATAAATAACGCATACAATATCGATACAAACAAAAATCACATTAAGTGATATTTGGAAAATATTACAGAAAAATGAAAGAAAAAAAATGACTAAAATGTGGTTTATTCTTTCTCCCCCACTTTATCGTCATTTACCGCCATGCGTTGTTTTTTTGCGACCCCCACCCGTCCTCCTACCCGCCCCCCCCCCCCCTTCCCGCTCCCCCCTCTTCGAGGAGCTGACAGGGGTAAAATGGTCATCACCTCCTTTGGCGCGCCTCTCAGGACTTTTGGTACCCTTTTTGCTCCAAATTTGGCGCCTACCTAGCACTGTCCAGAGGGCTAGCGCCTCAAAAGCCGCCCCACGCACACGCAGTGCGTGCAATGGGAAGGGGGCTGAAGAAGTTTTTTTTAGTTAAAATGTGCAAGCTTATTGGATATATAAGACATATAATAAAGAGCCCTACGCCGCCTTTTTAATATGAACAGAATGTTGACTGATTATGTCGATGAAGTTCGAATGAATTTCCAATTTCCAAAACGTCCGCGGTGACTGTAAATAACCAGGGAATATTTAACAAAATCTGCCAAAGGAAATCACACCGATTGTAAAAACACATTCCAAATCTATGTCAAAAATTTGTTTTAACGAAGAACACATCTTTAAGAATGGAAATGTTCTTTTTTTTTTATTTGTCAATGGTAACACTAACAGGTGGTTTAACCGATTCCTCAAGTCTGTCATAATACATCTCTCATCCAATCATTCATAATGGCCAGAGAACTCGGTGATAAACGCCCTCAAGCGGTTTCTAAGCAACGGACCATCATCCATCTCAAAAGGATTTCATTTTTCGTTTCCTTTTAGCTCAAGTCACATCAAAACGGAAGTAGGACAAACAATGCACTCTCGTATGATCAACTTTGATTTGGAAACATCCTTCCGTGATTGGTCAATTCGTGTTATTCACTCTGAATATTTATCCGTATTATTGTATTCCGTACATGCTTCATCTCAAACCATCAGACCTTCTTTGACTACCAAATCTGTCTAATATGCTACCTCCCAATGATAAGTGGATGTTTTCAAAAAGTGTTTTTTATTTAATTTCTTATCACATTCGTTAGAATACTTTATTTTTCAATAGAAATTTCAAATGTTGTATTTGCTATACCATTCACGGCTCCTCATATAAATACCACATTATTTGCCACGTTGTTTATCACATTGTCAACACCTTGCTTCAAGGAATAGATGAGATGCTTGGGAGTTGAAGAATTGAAGATGATTTCCGCGATTCATTATGGTGAACCTGTTTATACATTGGGGAAATTATCTTTCATGCGTAGGAGTCTCGACAATTAATATGAAATGTGTCATTTTTGTGAATGCAGGAGCTTTAATAATCAGTGACATGTTATGTCCCTTTATAGAGCAATCGTTCACTCTTAAAAAGGTTGGAAAAAAGTTTATCCAACACTGGGCAACATACTGTCCGCCCAACCTTTAACAGTTGTTTGGAAAGTATGTTGCCAATTGTTTGGTTAAATTAGCCAAACATTTTACAACTGTTGGCTTTTGAGAAATTTGTGCAAAGCCTTACAATCTAACAAATTTTGAGACAGCACAAATTAATGTAAATCCTTTTAAAGCAGGGGGAAACAACAAAACTATGAAGAACGAAATAAAAAAAACCCCACTTAAGCCATTTTAATGAAAAAAAATCTTCACAACATATTAAAGGACCGAATTATTAGCAAAATTATATAGAATTTACATTGAGTTTCAATTATTTAGAGGTGTAACATAAATGGCGTTTAATTTCTCGGTCAATATACGGAATTACACGGCTTGGTATTTAATAAATATATCTTGGAAATCACGTCAGGGGTGGTGACGAGTGAAGGAAATCCTTTAGAGAATATAAAGCATCATATAAAACCTGGAATTATCTCTTTGCTCATCGCACTATCTCTTCTGGTAAGATATCTTCCTCAAGGAATTTCTTTTTTTACCTGGAGGACTAGCTCGTTTCCATCTGTCTCATTGTGCTCCATGGGCATCACGGGGGACCATGTCATTATGGTTATTACCATTCTAAATCCGTCTTGTTCCCCTTAAGAGTAGTGGCCGATCGCTATACGATATACGACAATCAAACGATCTACCTATACACCATCGCTATAAATCAAAAGGATGAGATAGAATGAAACAATAACTATGATTTCAAAATGAGGTAAATCGGACATTACAAAAGCATAAACTGAAGAGAAGGAGGGAAGAAAGAATGAGGGGGTATGAGGCATGGGCGGATGTGGGAAGAGGGTGGCAATATGTACAGATGAAGAGCACCTTTGTGGCATCAGTGACACATACATGACGCATAGGAGCTGAGACTATATGAAAATGATGTTGTTTGCACACTTAGGAATAAAGGTACAACATTGCACATTTAAAAATGCAAACAAATGCAACACTGGGAGTAACTTTTTGGGTAACAATTGAACCACAAATGGTATGATTTTTTTTCAGAGTGTTCAGGGGATTCGAACCTGCACCTTTGAGGATGTGAGATTGCTTGATTCTTACTTATGTGATAGTGCCACGCGCCCTTGCAGAAACGATGAGGACTTAGATTAAAATACATCACACAATAATTCCATAACACAGTGTCTGCTTAAAGCTGTCGAAGGTACAATATTGCACCCTTCTCCCAATAGCTTGCATCCTTTTCACCGAGCGTGTACATCAAAAAGTGCAATATCGTATCATTTCGAGAACGTTTGCACCCTTTGTGAAACTTTTTTTGTCGATGTGCAGATATTGAACAAATATTCGCAATTTTTGTTGTATTTTTACATATGACAACTGGGAATTAGGTATTTGGAGCAAATACTTGACATTTAAGATTTAGATGTAATGCCAAATGAATAATTAGGACAGATCGACGAATGAAGAACGCTTTTAAGAAAAATCCAACTAGATTTTTCAACTTTGCAAGGGGCAGTAGAAATTGAAATAGACAAATTTATATCCCTTTCCCCTTATGATGATATTATAATACGCTTTCTATTTGGTATGTTTCCTTATTGAATCAAATTCAATGCATACCTTTATCACATGTAACATTCTTTACAACATGAGGCTTTCAGGAGGCTTGCCAGACTATGTTCCCATTGTTGAAATTCAATGTTACTAATTCAATCCCAGCTAGGCTCGCTTGGGAAAGGCATACATATGAATCTGCCTTCTAAATTCACTGCGACACAAAAGATTAATTTCTACTTTTCTTTTCATCCTGTGAAGTAAGATGTCAAGGTAGCTTGAGGCGCAAGCACAGAGACTACATATTCAATCAAAAAGAAACAAGAGAAACAAACGAAGTTCAGAATAATCTTGGTAACAACTGGCGAAAAAAGAAGTATGAGATATTCTTCCTGGTTTATTTGTAACGTTGTTCCTGTTTTTTTTTATGGACGGCATTGTTTTTGTTATTGTTTGTAAGCGTAGTAGTGAGTATTCTGTTGAGATGTATTTATCAAAATTCGGTAATATGGAGGAACGAAAAGTAAGGAGTATATAAAGAGGAAATACGTTCAAAATGGCTAATCCATGAAGTTTATGGAAAGTAAAAGACCACGCTTGGAATTAACTACTATTTTCTGATTTTCTTTAAGGATAGAAACATCTTTCCGGTTTTGATATTGTTGACTTCTACTAAATAAACGAGCAAGCTGACCCTAGTTACACGTCCAATTTATTTGATTGAAATAAAATACGCAGTCTAGTACCAATCGATGTCGGTCATTGTTCCTTGTGATAAATTACCCGTCCATCGATCTTCATTTGTCAGAGAACAATGACGATTTGACATGACTCCTAAAATGAAATATTAGACAAATTCGCTAACGAAATCCGCCGGCACGATATAAAAGGGATGGTATAAATATTGAGGGGACTTTTTAAAGAGACAGTTGTGATGAAAATGCCGCGACTTGTCGGTGTATAGTTGAACATGCAATACTGAAGGAAGGGCGATTTATTTAATCTAATAAAGTATGAAGTACATTGTGTCCTTATGATTCAAAGTATTTTTTACGTATAATCAGTCAAAAGAGTTATTTTTACCCTCACTTCTGACAATGACGACATTTATTTCTATCATTGATTAATAAGTGTTAAAATTTAAATCATAATGGATTTCGCTGCAAACTTTTATTATCATACAAATACTCAAATAGAATAGCAAAGTACCGAAAATGAATTCTGTATACATATGAGGCCATGCACTCTTGCTATCATATCCCATTATTTTGGCTAAATATAGAAGATGTGCACCATTAATTTCAATTTTCTAAATTGAAATAGCTCATCGATTTTTACTAAAGTAGTCAGATTTTTAAATTGTATTTCATTATGGATTGGAACACATCATTATTGGATCATCAACCCAGTTGCTTCCAAATGAAAAGTAATTTGTTGATGAATAGAATTCGATCAAATCAATTGATGCTTTTTGGTTGTGAACGGCTGCTCCCGACGTTGATGTATTCATTTAAATAATGCTATTATGTTTAGAATTGCATATGATCATTCTTTTGACAAGCCGCATTGCATCCAAATTCTATAAATGGAATGTTTCATTGTTATATTTCGCTTAGGAAAAATACAACACCCAGTAATTGCATCTATTAAATTTGAATGATCATTTGATATATCCCAACCATTTTTAAAAGTTTTTGATAGCTTTGACATTTCGCAGAGTTGAATGGCCATAAATCAATTACAGGTGTACTTGTTTACACCATCTTGCTAATTCTACCAACCACTTGCCGAATCTACTTTAATCAAATGAAAATTAAATGGGCGACTGCATTTGCTTGATGTCGTATAAAAGCAAAGCCTCTAGCATTAAACCCAAATTAAAGTGATTTTGGACAAATAATCAAAATCATGATGGTGCTGTTATCAAGGCTTTTATAGTCAACGCCTGCCCAGCGTTCATGAAATGTGAAAGACGCTTTGTGGACGGAAAATACAGAGTAGGGGCGGATCCAGGATTTTTTTTAAAGGAGGGGGGATGTCACATGTGTCGATTTGTTCCGGGGAAAAAATTAAAATTAAATGTTCTTAAATGCGATTTCCTGGCATCTAAGACTATATTTCTATTGTTTTCCCCTTTTCTTTCATTTTTGGCCGAAAATGGAGGGGGGGTAGCGTGCTCCGGGACGCCCCCCGCCCTGGATCCGCTACTGCAGAGGGAATCAGTTAGCTTACGGTAGCTCATGTATCACGTACGTCAAGCACCAGCTGTGACTGCCTCCAGCGTTAGTCAAGTATCCTTCCTCCATATTTCTGCTTTAAAGGAGTGTCTTCTAAATTACATGAATGCTGTGCAGACGTTAATTATAAACGTAAGAAAAATACATAAAAATAACAATTTTCTGAAAATCTTGCATGTAAGCAAACAATCGCGCAAGCAATAAAGAATGCATCCAAAACAAGTAAATAAAGAAATACAATCTAGACTGAAACCAGTAAAATTAAACTTTAATTTGTCTTACAATCGTTGATCACACCCCCAAAAATGAAGAAGATAAATTATCGGATACCCAGTCAACGCTGTTTATTTGCTATTTTCTATCAATTATATGGCACTGTAATGTTGATATTATGTATAAATTCCGTATTTTTTTCTACTTCAACCAGTAAATCATTTTACAATCATGTATTAAACCACTATAGCATCCTCCCAAAAAAGTACTTTCAAACTTATTATCCACTATGAAAGAGCGAGAAATGGTCCGCAGTCATTATACAGTGGCGTCGTGGCACGCTTACGTCAATCATTTTGTTTCCGATGGAAAGCTATACGTCATGTTGTAGTCCTATACAAGCTTGACACGAAAGCTTTCCGGTATCACTGACTGAGAACACCATGGAAGAAATACAAGGACCTGGCTTAATTTGCACCTATATTTGCTTTGGGAGAGATTCATGCATTTTAACGTTAAAAAGCAAAGTTTTTTTTATGGATTATTTATGAGAATAAATATAATTCATCGATTGCGATTCTCTTCGCTTTCATCGTATACAACACAAATAACCCATTGTAAGAATACCCATAGTGGTCAATAATTTAAAATATAGAATTATGCTTTTGCCGTGAAGATGAAATCGGATCTCTGTTTGCAAATAACAAGATCAGTGCGACAAGGCGCTTGGAGATGACCTGTGATAATTTATCTAAACAATGGTCGACTTTTATTGGCAGGGTGTTTTAGTATTATTAATTCCAGATGAGAGGTCAGTGAGTACACTACGCCATCGTGTATTGATTGCCCGCTTATAGTTCTTTTGCTCACTTAATTTTGCCGCCGTAGTGTTATGATAGCGATTATATGCACCGTTTCAATCATTTGCAATCGAATGAGCTTTTGCTTGTCTGCTCAATGTTTAAGCGTCTAGCCTAACATCCGAATTCACTATGTTTATCCAAACACCCACATCATTTGACCTTATCAATATAATAGAAAATCCAGAACATTATAGAATATGAACATTGCATTCCAATAAGTTCATTTTAGCAAATCTCAAAAGATTAATTATGTGGTACAGTTTTTCGTTTGTTTGATTATATCATAAGATTGGCTATTGCTACAAAACAAAATTTTGAAGCTTGATGCCAGCATTAGTCATAAATAAAGATCTTGTACATATTTACTAGAAATGAAAAACATATGATCGATGACTCACGTATATGTCTCCGAAATTATATGATAGACGATATAAACTTCATGATTGGAAGAAAATAAGATGCATTAGGCTATGAACTCTTTTGCAATTGTACAAGATAATTTAAAAAACACATTTTCTGAAACCAGCACTTATGACTTCTGAGATTATTCAAATCAATGTGCGTGTTTGTGTGTTATGTGTGTGTGTGTATGTGTGCGTGTGTGTATGTGCATATGTGTGTATATTGGTGTGTGTGCGTGTTTGTATGTGTATGTGGGGTGTATCATCGCGTTTGTGTGAGAGAAGAATAGAAAAGATGTGTGAAAATGGATAAAAATCCCGCCAGAGCAAGAAGATCATACTATTTAATGATTATCCATGAAAGCGACCCAGGAGATATCAAATTCCTCTCAGGAAAGCGTATATGTGCACTTTTGCTTCGTTCAGAGAAGGAGGAGAAGGAAAGGGAAATTGCAATGGATAAATTGAGTTTGAGTATCAGTGACTCGCTTTTGATTCGTTGTTTCACCTTCGTTTACGTGGCAAAAGCCTCTGGCATTTATTTGATAAGCGCCACGAACAGAACGAGAGAAAACTAGACTAACGATTTTAGTTTGACTTCTAAATCTGGCAGGGTCTTATAAACGAACCAAGGAATCGTAAATGAAATTTAGCGGCAATTTCTTGAAAAGGTGTGTGGTTATTCGACATAGTTTCAGTATTACAGAATAGAGACCTAAAAGTTATTTGAGAAAATGAAATATACTTTTAGCATAAGGTAGGGATATTAGTAAGGACACGAAGGGAAAGTATGAAAAAGAAGAGAAAATTGAATTTGGAGGTCATAAGTAAAAAATTTGGATGCTATGTAGTTTTCATATCAAATAAACTATATTAGATTGTGTCTGGCATTTTACTTCTAAAACCTAATCTAATGAGTATTCATTTGAGTAAGACGTTATTGAAATTTCAGATAGCCAAAACAAATACACGGTTGTATATAAAGGTCTGCACAGTAACAGCATATCTGATATCAGAGTTCCCTGAAATTTCCTTTAATTGAATAAATATTAGGAAAAGTGTATGAAAAAGAGAGAATACATTGTCTTGATCTCCCAAAGAAGAAAACATGATTGATCTTTTCATTGTACCTTAGATGTTGAGTCCACAGAGAACGACAGTGAAAAGGAAATTGATCAAGGCATTGACCGAAGCTGTCTTACCAAAAAAAAAAAAAAATCGCTTTTCATTCTGCTAATGAGCATTGTACATACTCATGCTACCACAAGTACAACAAATGTTCACCTTGTTCTTTTAGGGTAAACAATTCAATTCAATTTCAATTTATTTAATTCAGCTAAAAAAGTACATACATACAGGGTAATTTTATATAAAATTTAAAAGAATGAGGAGACAGCTTGGAAGACAAGCGTCTTATTAGCTGCTGCCACCAGATATACAGAACATACAATATACAATATCATAACAAAAACAAAGATGAATAATATATGTATAGTAGTGGTAAGAAAAAAAAAAGATAATCGATAATTGAATTCAAACAAGTAAACATCTAAGATGACCTTACAAACCCTAGACAAACATGACAAGACTGAAGACTGAAGAGCCTGATGAAAAATTCATACATAGTTTAGTAAAAGAAGTTTCTTAAAGTTTTTTTTTAAATACATTTAAAGATGGACTTGTTTTTAATTTAACGACAGTGACTCGCATGAAACTTATAGAATCCACCTATAAAACGTAAATATATATTTTTTTAAATATCAACTCCTTGAATATTAGTTAGAAACTGATAAACAATGAGGTACTCACGGTATCTATCTTTGCTAATTCCGAAACACTTCAAATTTAAAGACTCTGATTTAAAAAGAAAATACATTTTGAATTGTATTCAGGTCTTTGATATAATATCCAGGTCTTTAGTATCAAGGTCTTTGATTTTGTTCAAATACATTTTGAATTGTATCAAGGTCTTTGATATTGTTTGGTCTCATTGTTAAGGCGAAGGACACTGCAGCTCTGTTCTCAGATGTGTACTTTGTTACCCCTCACAATTCTCCTTGCTGCCAAGACTAATCTCCGCTGGAAGGGAAAAGGGGAATAGTGATACGCCAAGATCAATGCAATTCCACATTTTGGACGTCAAGAACTTGGTTCAGGTGCACATTGGCGCTTATAGCCAACTCATACCATGTGTATACAGTCGCTTGCTTCCCGGACGCTTCCCTGTCCACAGTTATGCACGGGGAGACGTCTGGTTGAAGCTGATATCTATACACGTTTTATGCAAGCCGAACGAATTCAAATTCAAGTCAAGCGTTTTCCTTGCGAATTTCAACGCTCAAGGAGTGTATTTTAAAACATATTATATTCAGGGCATACATTAATACATTGTAATTCAATTCAATTTGCAGATGCGTAAACACATCCCAGGAATGATATGTTGCCAACAAAATGCTACACTGAAGACATTTTTTGTTGTTGCAATATTGCACATTTTTGGTTGCTTACTCATTAGTGTAATGTTCGAGCACGAAGGTTGTAGAACAGTGAGCAACATTCACACGTTTTCAAGTGTTGTATAATATGTTCACATCTAAAGAAGATCGTAAGTTCACTGACATAACATCAACACAAAGTTCATGATGAATAAACAAATTGGGAAAAATGTCCAACTCCCCCTCATTCCCTGCTGTCTTTGTATATAACTTGCAATATTATAGACCCTTCTCCTTAATCTTCCTATTCTTTTAAAAATATTTTTCAAATTTCTTGTATTTTTGTCATTATCATAATTCCTTACACTGCTTATGCTGTTCCACAATGTGTATTTCTTAATGTAACTTTAAAGTAAAAATGGGCATACGTTTTAGAAGCCTCGCTTGTTATGCATGCCCCTCCATTAACTTTCTTTAACTTAATAAGCTTTGCTATTCAGATATAACGTGTTATTAATTTATGTGTAGGCCCCTAACTGATAATAATTTCATTTAAGTATCAATATTTTTATTGCAAAATGATTGTAATTTCTTGTGCAATTTGTGAAAATGTTAATGAAACGGAAATATAAATGAATCAAGTCAAATTAAATCAAATAATAATGCGTCTCATTTATCTACGGCGGTTGCTTACTGTTGAACTGTTGATTTCCCAGCGGGCCTTGCAATAACATACAGCTAATATTATCCCAATGTATTGGATTCAGACGTGCAAACACACAATATATACATTACCACTCTCATGGGAGTATTACAGCAGGGTGCTAAAACTAAGGCCCTCAATGCTAATGGTCACTTCCACCCGGGCCAAAATCAAACATGGGTAAAGTGCATCCGGGTGGGATTCGAACCGCCGATCACCTGGTTCAAAGGCAGGAGTCAACGCTACCACACTAAGACGATTTGTTTTATTTGAATTTCCTGGTTGCATCTAGGTATGCAGTATGGGTAAACGTTAAAACTGTATTGTAAGAATATTACGCATTGACATTCTGTCATGCATCTTTTATCATTGCAATGCTTGTTTCTTATAGAGTCATATCAGGTAGAGTGTTGATAAACTATCACAAAATGGAGGTGATTTCTAAAGTACCCTTGTGTCTGGGTTGATTGATCGTACGGTGCACACACCTTGAAACCTCTGCTCTATAAAACGAGTGATTTCAACAATACTTAGAAGACGTGTTGAGCAAGTCAGAAATGTGTAGATACAACACTTTATAAAGAAAATTTACTAATTAACAGGGCACTCTGAAAAGTTCAAATATATCCTGCACACAAATTTCACTGCATGGAACCCCTTCACAAAAACTACTTTCTCTTGTTTAAAATCGAAACCCCTTCATCAAGACAGAATGAGATAGTATTCATTTTATTTTCATAAAATATTTAATGATTGCGTGCGAACCCCCCCCCCCCCCCCCCCCCTGATCGCTCCATGTAGCTTTGTATTCAGATTAACTGAATCTTCTCCCGAGTGGAAGTGTTCTACACAGGTTATGATCACAAGTGGTCACGTACTACAAGTGAGCTTAGCTCATCAAGCTTTCATATCACCCTGCTAGCTATTTATCTACCAATCCTAAGTGAATAAGGTTGATGCCATCTTGTTTCTGGGGCAAACGTCATGCGTGAAAAATCATCATAGTCTACGATGACCAAAATAGAGGTAGGTACATGGTACAGAATGCATGATGGGGAATGCTAATTATTATGTACACATTGCAATGTTGGAATTTCATGTACTAAGAAGTAAAATAATATGGCGCAAGAAAACAAGACCAAGGATAGAAAACTTAGCAATATCATTTAATAAAGAAATAGGTTTCCTGTCGTAATATGATTCAATTATAACCACTTTAATATATTTCTTAAAAATATTTAATTTCTCTCACATTTTAGCTAGATTTTTTTGTATACCTTTCCTTCTTATACAAAGATTGATTATATGACTGACTTTTTTCATGACATTTGCAAATATTATGAAATCAGAACACGTAATATTGTCGGTGAAAGCGTGACAGCCTTAATCATCATTTGTGACATTGGACGTGCTAGGAGGAAATCGATGGCAATTTTAAGTGCGCAGTTTTCAATTTATATTGGCTTATAGAGTTCAACAAAAAAAGTCAAAATCGGGGTTAGCAGGGAGAAAATATGAATTCACCATGAATTTTATTTTCATCATGCTCTTATAAGTGAAGTATATATTGAAGACAAAACTGAGCGTAGTTTTATATAATATGGATATATCGTGACCGCCATGGTTTTAGGAACCCATCATCTATAAGGGTTGATGGATTTCATATGCAAAGATTATGCAAAGCAGCCTTAAGAACTAAGGGTCCCAAGACCTCGTCGAGCTTAGATGTGATCCATTAGCTGTGAAAATGATGTATCGAGGAGATGATCTTTAAATGAATCCATAAGACAACAGGGTATCATAGGGCTTTATGTGTTATCCAGAAGAAAACATATAAATAAGGATGTGGACACAAAGTATGCTAATGTCACGTACGGAAAAAGGGTAATCACTATAGTGTGGATGGAAATATCATATCGAACAATAATAAGATGAACGGAAAGTACAAAAGCTAGAGCAACAATAACAAAAAAATGGAAACAGAAGGAAAGAAAGTCAGTATAAACTATCACTATGAGTATTTGGGAGTTGTTGATAGAAAATTGCAATTTTTTGCAAATTAATTACAAGTTGGAAAGCGCATTTTCCTTCCTACACAAGCATTAAACAAATTATTTTGATAGATGCATGTCGATCAACTGCACCATGTCATTTTCAAGCAACAATCATGTGTTGTCATGTTATTTGAACTTACAATCTTTCGTAGATGTGAACTCATTATACAGGATTTGTTCATGGTTTGTTCATGTGCATAGTTTGCTTATTGTTTATTACTCATTTATTCGGACATTGTATAAAAAAAAAAAAACAAGCTACTCCTATTTGTGAGGTAAAGCCGTTGTTTCATACATAATTTCCAGTGCATCCCTAATTATATTGTGAATTGAAGAGTGTATAGTAAAAAAAAAAAAAAAAAAAAAAAAAAAAAAAAAAATCCCCATAACG